>QANZ01041098.1:31971-123994 GCA_003254925.1 Chamaecrista fasciculata | reverse complement strand
TGACGGAACACTTGTCGTTAGTGCCGCCAAATTAATACTCAAGTTATACCCGAATATTATATTTATATATAATATAGTGCACAACCCAAGGTCGGATCTCTAAGGAACTTCTTGGATGAGAATAACAATTAATTGTGTAAATAATTACGAACTCAGGTCTAATGTTTTGTGGGTTAGTTATATTATTATGATGAAAACAAGAAAGTAATAAAGAACATAAAGAAAATAAAGAAAATATAAAAGAAAATTTATGAGAGATGAGAAGATGAATTCCCTAGAGAATAATCACGAATTCTACCATCCTAGCTCAATAAAGATAATCAAGAAGTTATTATTATTATGCAACAAACCACATTCAATATCCGAAGATACTTGTCTCGCAACCACGAAGACATAGATTAATTATGATAACTATAAACGCCTCAACCGAGCAAACAATTTATAATTAAACATAACAATCACCAATTAAGCAATGGCGACAACAGAAACCTAGAATAAATAACTCGACCAACCGGTAATATAAAAGAGAAAACCTTATTAATCATAAAAAGTGATGGATCAAACGATACCAAAACAAGTACAACTAATAATGTTTATGAAAATATTAAAGAACAATCCTAAGACTATTGTCTGATACTAATTAACAATTAAATACAAATGTAATCTAATTGCGACTTAGCAAAACATAATAATAATAAACTCCCTGGACGATGAAGAACAATGAGCTCAGGCTTCCTTCGGATTCTCCTCTAGGATGAAGGAATTAGTCCATACGGATTTTAGGAGAAAAGATGAAAGAGATTCTGGTAGTAGAACACCCAGATGGGGCTCTGAAGTGGTCTCCCTGAATTAGAATTGATGAGCTCTATTTATAGGCAAAATATGGAATCAAATTCAAATCTTCAGCTTGATTCTTGATAAGATTTGTTGGTTTAAACTTGACTCTCAAGATTTGGTGGTTATAATTATGTGATATTGGACCTGAAATCACTAGCAAACAATTATGCAGTATCTCTAATTTACACTATAAATCAATAAGTCAAATATTATATAGAAAATACTACAAAATTGCCTACTTTTATATATTTATAAATCACAACACCTTGGCACCAAACTAGTAGTATATCTGGTCATTTATATAATAAAATATTATAAAATAATATCAAAAGAAGACCAAATAACATTACAATATCTGGGCTGATCACTGAGGTTAGAAGAAATTTCAACTCTAACCAAACCAGGAAATGGGCTCAGGCCCAAAATATACAAATAGTAAATCATGGAGGGAAACAGTAGTTCGGCTCAATAATGCACGGCTTATAATTTTATTTTGGAAAAGATTTTTTTTTTTTATGGTTTTGGAAAATAAAGTTTTATTAGAATAATACATTGTTCTTTATGCCCATAATTTTATTTAAGACAAACAAGGTGGTGGGTTAAGTTTGAATCTTTTCAAGTGGAATGCACACTCTTCTCTTCTCCTCCTCCTTTTTTCTTGTTTTTTTTTCGGCCTGATCCTTTTTTTCTTGTTTTGATAAATGCACAAAATTTCTTGATTTTTTTTTTTTGTGAATAATGCACAAATAGACATTTGACCCTTGAACTTTATTCATAGTGTTGAAAATTTATTCAACTCTCAGAATGGCTTAGTTTGATTTGTTCAAAACATTTTGATACATTGATTGGTTCACGACCTCAATGATTCCACTGGCCCTATCAGAAATAAGGCAAACTCCTTGCCTATTCATGCCCACAATATGTCTACGCAATCTTTGGAGGAACCACTTCCATGCGCTGCCTTTTTCGCTCTCCACAATTGCAAATGCAAGAGGCACAATCTTTCTGTCACCGTCTTGAGAGCAGGCTATCAGCAAAGTGTGCTTGTATCTACCGGTGAGGAAAGTCCCGTCCACCTGCACAATCGGTTTCAGATGCGGAAATGCATCGATACACGGTCTGAAAGCCCAGAATGCACGACGAAATTGTGCGTTTGTGTCGTCCATGGGAACTGTCTTAAAGTCAGTAAATGTCCCGGGCATACATGCTTCTGCGGTGTTAAGAAACCGAGGAACACGGGTGTACGACTCCTCCCAATCACCAAAGGCAATTTTAAGTGCTTTATACTTTGCCGCCCATGCCTTTTTATAGCTGACCTGAAACCCAAACTCACTCCACATCATGTGTACAATCTGCTTTCCGGTAGTCTTCGGGTGGTCACTAACCAGCCCTACAATCCGAGATGCAATGACGTCTGAATCAAGTTTTCGATAATCTTGATTCTCGTCGTCATTGGGAGGACACAAACAACTATGATCACCTCCAATCCTCGTTACCGTCCAATGTGTCTCGCCGTCCTTAACAGCTGCCCTGACCCTCCACGGGCATTTATACAGTGGTTTCAAATAGTGCCTGCATCTGTACTCTTCAGCCCTGGCGTCCGACTTGTATACAATGAAATCTCGCCGACACTTGATCGAAAAATAATTTGGCAGCTAGCTTAAAAGCATCTTTAGTTTGATACATCTTCCCAAGACGCAACTCTGCATCATAATTGGTTTCGTCAATATACTCAGGATCTTGGTCTGCCCCTTGTACATCAACATACTGATTAAAAAAAATTGTAACCCCGAGGGCGATACTTTCGAAGAGGAACGACATTTGCTTGGGCATCATTATTTCTATGACCAGCTGTGTCATCCATCTCGTCACCAGAATCCTCGGGTGGTGTTTCGCTACTGAGGGTCTCATCCTCAGAGACGAATTCTTCATCGTAGTCGGTATTGACGTTGTCATGGTCATCAACTCTTCGTCGTGACGGACCCGCCTCCCTACTACATCCAGCTATATTATTCGTGCCTCTAGGTAAGTCAAACTCAGATCGATACACACTTGAGGATGCAACATTCTCAACTGCAGGGACAATTAAATTTATGTTCTGTGTGGGGACTTCTTCAAAGGCAGGGACAATAAAATGTCTGTTTTGTGCGGGGACTTCTTCAAAGGCAGGGACCATTTCATTATTCCGATCAATTGCACAGTTCACAACTTCCATATACAACTCAAGCAGAAGCGTTGAGTTTCCCATTAATGTCAAGTGTAAATCCATCATTGACTCCACGCAATCATCATCCACTAAGTTAAAAGTCGAGTAGACATATCGTCCACTTTCCTGACTAATTGGCATTCTATACACGATGGAATTTATCTCTTCCAGGGGAGAAAGTCTTAGTTTCTGCCTAATCAATTCATTCAATCTGTCCAACGTAGTGTCACTAGACAACGTCATCACTCTTTTATGTTCAGATTCAAACACAAGCCCATTGACACTAGTAGAGATTGTTCCATGACTATATAACAAGCATCTGACTGTCGTTGCCATTTTTCTCTAAGAAATAAAATTTAAATACAATTATCATCTAAAAACAAGTTTTATCTAAAATTTAAATACAATAAAATTTAAAATGGAATTATATTTATGATAATAATATTCTAACAATATTATACAATATTTTTTAAAATCTAGCAATTTTAATAACATTGTCTAACATGTTCAATATTATATTAATATTATATTCAAAAATTGTCTAATATTATATTATATCAATATTAATATTGTCTAACATTGTCTAACATCTTTACTAACAATCCTATTTTAAAAATTTTCTAATACTAAATCTAACAATTTTATCTCTAGAAATATTATTTCAAGATTATCTAATATATTTCATCTAACAAACTTATTTTCTAAAATATCTATTTTACCTAACATACCATTTTAACAAAATTCACCAAAATATTATTTTTCTAATTAACCAACTACTAAATAATTTATTTACCAAAAAAATCAATTTTCCTAACAATAAAATATTATTTTCGAAATTATTTAATATTTAAAATATTAATTTCGAAATTAAATAATATTTAAACCAACTAAATTAAATCTACTTTTTCTTACTAAATTGTCTCAAAATTTAAAAAAAAATTAAATTTATCTAACCAAAATATCAACAAAAATTACTAACATCATATAACAAAATATCAACAAAAATTACTACTAATATCATCTAACAAAATATCAACAAAAATTACTAACATCAACAAAATATCGCCAAAAATTACCAACATCAAAATTTATGAAATAAGCATACAACTTCCAAAAATAAATTACTAACATCATCTAACAAAATATCCAAAAAAAAATACTAACATGAGATACATACCTTTTTAGTCCTCTTTTTGAACTCTTCCTTCTTTCACCTTCTTCTCCTCATTTTTTAACTAACAAAAAAAGAAATAACATAATAAAATTATTAATACTTAAAAAAAAAAATAATAATTTTCGTTAAAAAAATAACAAAAAAAATTTACTTACATTATTTTTCTTCTTTTCTCTTCTTTCAATCTCACTCACTCTCAATATATCTCACTCTCAAACTCCCTTAAACTCACTCTTCTCTCAAACTCCCTTAAACTCACTCTTCTCTGCCTCAAACTCCCTTTTCTCTGTGCCTCTCTCGCCAACACAAAACCAAATCCTACAATTTTTAAATTCCCCCCCTACGCCGTGTGTGGTCAAATCAAGACGTAGATAAAATCACAGTGGGCCTGCGATTTTATCTTTTTTTAAAAAAAAAAAATTAAAAATACTGGGTGCCACATGGCACCCATGTAGGGAAATATTTTTTTTTTTTTGGTGATCTAGCTCTTTCTTTTTTTTTATTTTTTTGTATTATAAAAATAAATAAACCCTAATCTTATCCACTAAATTTCGTCATGTTTCAAGCGGTGTTATGTCTGGAGAATAAGGTTTAATTTTCTGGCAACTTATGTAGCACATGCACTCCACCAACGATCGATCGATTCCTCTATTAGGTTCTGAAATTCCGTAAACCCTTACAAATTAACTATGAAATTAATTATATTCCACATGAAGATCACCGAGAAAAACCTGAAAAAAAGTAGGCACAATCATACGTGGAGCCACACCACACTTGTGTATATATTATTTAAAAAATAAAGGCTTAATTGCACTTTTGGTCCCATAACTATGACAAAGGTTTCATTTTGGTCCCATAACTTTTTTTGTTGCAATTTTGGTCCCATAACTATGACAAAGGTTTCATTTTGGTCTTATAACTTGTTTTTGTTGCAATTTTGGTCCCATAACTTCTCAAAAGGTTCCACCATTAGTCCCTTGGTGAACTCCATCCATATTTAGCCGTTAAGTATGACGTGGCATAGTGACTAAGATCATGATGTGGCAAAATAAGATGAAGTAGACTGAAATAGGATCTATATGCAACATAATAAAACTTATCTATACTCAACCACCATATATACAAAGAGTGGTACTCACAGGGACCAATCTGGTGGGGAAGAAGAGACTTCAAGCAGAAGGTATCGACGAAGTCGATGGGATCCTCAGCCAGAGTCGAACGACCAAAGCGGCGGCGACGACGACGACAAATCGGGAAGCGGAACGAGGAAGAGGAAGTCCCGTTGGGCTGACGAGGAAGAGGAAGTACCACTCTTTGTATATATTGTGGTTGGGTATAGATAAGTTTTAATATGTTGCATATAGATCCTATTTCAGTCCATTTCATCTTATTTTGTCACATCATGATCCTAGTCACTATGTCACGTCATACTTAAAGGCTATATATATATGGATGGAATTCACTAAAGGACTAACGGTGGAACCTTTTGAGAAGTTATGAGACCAAAATTGCAACAAAAAAAGTTATGGGACCAAAATTGCAACAAAAAAAAGTTATGGGACCAAAATGAAACTTTTGTCATAGTTATGGGACCAAAATTGCAATAAAAAAAGTTATGGGACCAAAATGAAACCTTTGCCATAGTTATGGACCAAAAGTGCGCTTAAGCCAAAAATAAATATATATGTTTATTGGATTGAACACCAAATACTGTAGATGCACGAACCCATTCAAATCTAATCGAACAAATTAAACATTTAGCCGCTACCTATATTATAAAATCTGTTGCTATTTTTTAATTAATTAATCCCTTCGTCTCCTATGTGTTTTTGTGATTGTGACCCTTAAGCATTTCAGGGGTTAGTCAAGCTAGCTTCTGAAGTAAGGCAAAGAGCTCTAATAAATTAATTAATAACGATCATTAATTACTATACCATAAATATATACCCATTGGTTGTTTTATGAAAAAAAATATATTAAATTCTCCTCCCTTAAGATTATTCAAAAATTTGTGGAGGACAAGAAGTAGCACATCACTTTCTATTGTAAAGTTTACTATTTGCTCCCCAATATTGTTTAATTATTTTAAGACATAATTAATTAATGAGTGGGTGACTTAATGATATATAAAAAGGAACCTCTCAACAGTAATAGTAGGGTTTGGTATTAATAATTACGATATTTGAACCATGGGACTAGGGTTGAGGATTGAGTCCTAGATTACGATCTAACTTTCCTTTCAAATATTTTTTTTGGGGGTAGAAAACTACAAATAAAAAGTTATTATTAACCACCCTTCTTTTTAAATCTTTAATAAAGGTTATAAACTGCAGGATGGTCCAGACTTCAATTGCTTTTTATTGATATAATCCACATGGTCCAAGCAAACTCATGCCTATATTGACTCCTATACTTATAGTTGTAGTCTATAGTACCATGTTTGCTTAAAACTTTCCTTCCATATATTATGGTTTAACAAATCTAGACCCTAATTGAACCTATATATATGTATTGTATATAGGAGATTTGAGAGAGAGAGAGAGAGAGATCAGAACAAACCATAGATGTTACGGTTTTGGTTTGGTCGGCTTTGACAAAAACAGTACTTGATGGTTTAATTTTTTTTTCAACTCGTTCTGACTAGTGGTCCTTAATTAGTGCTTTTAAATTTAATTATTGGGATTAAGATACACAGCTGTTTTGTTTACTATCTGCATGTATAAACTTACATTAATTAACTAAGACATCTAGAAAATATCAAATGACTATTAAAGTATTAAATAAACCCCTCAACGTGAATCATCATTGCAAGGAGAGTTTATACCTTGTGCCAACCTCTAATATGAAAAAAGAAAAGAAAGTACCATTTAAAGATTGGCAAAATAAAGCGAACCTACACTCGCTTAAGCATGTGTCGGGAATTCGATCCCTGCCTTGTGTATGCAGCAACCAATTGGCCAGCGGCAAACCCTTAAATGGAGCTCAGATCCGCGGAGGATTAGTCCTTAACCCATCAGACTGGGAGATATCTTGGGCAACCAAAAAAATAAAGCGAACCTATAGCTAGCTATATATATACATATCATTTGGAGAGGCTTTCTTAGTAACGGGGGACAACTCAAGACAAGGAAATTAATACATTATATATATATATATATAATCAACTTCATCCGATCCTCTGAAATATTTAATGGATAATCTGCGTGCCTCAATCAATTAAAATTATTTATTTCCGATTTGGTCCTTATTATTTATATATTTATATTTATATATATATAAATAGAAGTGTACCAGCTAGAATCAGCTTCATTCCAAACTAGCTAGTACTGATCTCTCTACTACTCCAAATTCTCCTCAAGTAGTTTAATTTACTTAGCAATGGCGAATAAAACCCTAGCTGGAGCGTCTTCACTGCTAATGATCATCATGTTTATCATCTTCTTCATCACGAAATTGGAGGCACGCAGTCTCCAAAATAGGCCATTACACATTCACAAAAGTTTAGACAGCCAAAGGCTTCTTCGTGAACTAGGTTTTGACTTTTCAAAGTATAGGCGTGGCCGAGTTATTGATGAAGCATCTGGAGATAGACGCTCACCCGGAGGACCAGATCCCAAGCATCATGAATCACCACCAAACCGGTTTTAGAAATTAATTAAGCTTGTCTTAGCTTAATTAAGGTAGTATGTAGCTTCTTCTCTCCCCCCTTGAGTTTTTCCAATAAATTAAAACCCTAGCTACACCTACGTGATGTATCATGTATATATATGCTTTCAAACTCAGTGTTGAGGAGCATATGATTATGAGTTTATATATGGCTAGTAGAATAGTGTCTGATCTGTCTGTGTTTTTGTACGTGTCTTGAGTTTTCTTTAATTTTCAGAGGTGTTTAAGGGGTTAAGCGAAGAGCAAGTAGTATAATGCATGTGCATGTGAGAGGTTTCTGTCTTCATGAGATATATAGCATATTTGGCTTCCGATCCCTTTATTATATTTATAGCTTTGAATTCTTTTCTCTATGTGTATCTATGTTTTAAAATATCTTTGTCATTCTTTTTAAAATGATGATACACTATTGATATATATATAGTTACAAATTGTGGTTGCGGTGTAGCATTGTGTTTACTGAGATTGTAGGTGTTACAATATAATTTGTAGCTATTGTGAGTGTGTCGTTGCGTCCTGATGCTGGTTGTGGCCACCACTGCAATAATAATATTGCAGTTGCAATTGCAGTTACCGACCGCAATTTGCAACCTTTAGTGTATACCGGCCATAAATTACTAATTTTACTTTCAAATAAACTATTAAAAAAATGTTTTTCAAAAAAGAATATGAACTTTAGTGTATGCCGGCTATAAATTATTTATTGTTGTAAGTAAAATTTAATAGGCTTATCAAATATTCCAATCCATTTACATATCGAAAACTAGTGGCCAAGCAAGAAGTTTTTTCCTTGATTTTTTGAAATATAAAATTATAAAAGAGTTTAAAAAACCTAAATTATATGCTTTATAGATTCATCCGACGATGACATACATTATAAGATCATCAAAGAAAGATGAACAACGTCTTAATTACTTAATCACCATCTTTTAAAATGTTTTTGGGTTAACGGAAATGAAGTATGAGAGACATGAAGTTTTACATATATATACCCTTAGATTAAAGAGAATATATATATATATATACACAATCATATCAAGAACTGATTGAGCTCTTCAATTCCTCAAATGATTTCTAACATTTTGAGATGAGGAGTGAAGAAAGAAATATCATTAAGTTGGATAAATGAGAAATACAGGGAGAATTAAAAAAGACAGATCGTCTATAGTACTCAATCTTATCTCTAAATCTACCCTTTTTATAATTTACTTCCATTTTCACTATTCTTTGCTTTTTTGGTAAAAAGATGCAATTTAAATTAGAGAAGCATAAGGTTCATATAGTAGTACAGTAGCAAGTAGCAACAAAGCAAAAGCAGACGAGATACAGTTACAGGTCATGTGAACAAAACAAAGCTGAAGAAAAGAGAGAGGAAGAAACCAAAATAACAGTGTGGGAGGTCTATTCCTAAGAGCTTTCTTCTTCCTTCTTCTGCAAATGCCTATTGTCTCTTCGGATTGGATCCTCTAGAATTCCTTTCTCTATATTTTATGAAGTTAGAGGAAGAAAAGAAGAAGAAGAGAGAGAAAATATGAAATTCATGAAATAAAAATATGTAAAATTATATTTTATTTTTCTCTCTTCTTTTCTCTTCCTTTCTCTCTCATACTCCACAAGAAATGTAGAGAAATTAACTCTAGAGGATTCATTTCCCAATTTTTTAGGTGAGTAACAATAGCAGAAAAGGAAACAAGGGAAAACGCAGGTGTTTATGGGCTGAATAACTTCACTGCTAAAATTTATCAAAATACAAACTTAAGTATATAAAACAATAAGGATAATTGAACCAAAAAAAGGATAACTGAACTAAAAAAACACTACCTCATAAAAATGTCTTGGTAATTTTCTACTACAGAAATTTAGAGACCCACTAAATACGTACAAAATAATAAAATAGAAAATACACAATAACACAGATATTTAAAGCATATTCTAACACCCACTCCCAAATTATCTTGCAAGAACTGTGAAAAGAGCTTGCATGAGACCTTCTTCCATGGTTTGTTTGAGCGTCTGAACAAAAATTTGCTTCTCTAAAAATATGGTGAGAAAAAGAACCTTCACATGAGAATGCTACTAGCTAGCTAGTGTTAATCAAAGTTATACATTCTTATATTGTTGGGTGATTAATTTTTTTTTGATATATACATATATTGGAAAGTCCATTGTTAGATTTATATATCATGATTCATAATGCCATCTTATTAATTTTGGTATCAATCCAAAATTGTTTGATACTAATTCATCAGTATATGCAAAAATTAGCACAATATATATATATATATATATGTGTATTTCATTTTCAACTATATGAAGTTAGTAGTAAGTTGATATCCATGATTGCATAATTATATATCATTTATATAAATTAATCATTGGATTAGTACAAAATTAATTTTTATAATATTCAAAAGTAGTGTATATATATATATATAGAGAGAGAGAGAGAGAGAGGCTAAGAAGAAAGTGTCATGATATATAATATTATTCAAAAAGTTTGAATTATTAAAGTCAAGAAAGCAGGTAAAATTTTAATATGTGAAACTACATATCTATAAGTATAAATTATAACACGACATGTGCGCGACTCGTTATCAGAAGGGACAATCAGTTATAATTATATCAAACGAGATAATGTGATGTAATTAATAATGCGCTAATGTATCTCACGCAGAACTTCACCCAAAAAATTATCAGAGATTCGTCACAGTTTCAAATTTGCAATACTTTATCGCACTTTAGAAGAGGGAAATTAACGAAAAGTCATGTAGATTATATTGGTGGAAGCAAACACATGCTGATGTGGGCAGGATGGCACAAACATTAATGAAAATGATGAAAAATGTCATTAGCTTTAATTAATTTGGGCCGAAACTTTAGTTGTTGAAAATATGAAATTATTTTATGTTTGGATATATCAATTTAATTAAAAAGTTAATTTCAACCAAATGCTATGCATGGGAAGACTCATCATTTGGGTCAAAATTCTCACATTTAATTTTTGGACTTATAATAAGTTGATTATAGTTTGACTTTTGAATTTTTAGAATATTTATTTAAGTCTTGCATTTTTTTGTTTGAGTTAGCTTTTACTTTCTGGAATTTTCAGATTCGTTGAATTTAATATTTTGAGTTTTTATATTTATATTTCCAGGGAATTTAATTTAGACTATGAATATCTCTCTTATTCATATAGTTCACCCCTCATTTTGAAATAACAAATTGAGATTGATGGAATGTGTGATCATGCACACACCAGATTTGAGAGTGAAATTTCTGTTGATATTTTTATTTTAGATATAAGAGACTTGTGGAGTTTTATAATATTTCAAATTCTTTGTTAATTTTTCCAAATTCAAGTATTCAAGTTGGTCAACAAAACCTTTGTTTTTTTTCCTTGGGGAGTGAACATTAGGATTGTGGGTTTATAAACTATATATATTGGTGTTTTATTATTATTTTTTGGTAATTAAGTAAAATTTTTGGTGAATTGGGTTCTGGGACTCATCAAGGTCAGGACAAGTCTCCAGGCTCTATAAGCACTTACAGAGATATTTATAGATCGTTTACCAACAAGACCTTTACATCGACAATGATAATTGAACTTACAACCTTGTGAGTTATGAGTTTTTACTTTTAAACTTTATTTGGTCATGTCCTTACTTTTAAACTTTATTTTGTCATATTCAAATCAACCTATAATTTGGATTTTTATTTGCATAGATATGTCATTCAAAGATTGAATACTTCTTATCAAAGTTGCAAATTGTGGTTATGATTGTGTTGCCTTTATTGCTATTGTGAGTGTTATCGTTGCAGCCTAATGCAGGTTTGCGGTCACAATTTGCAATCTTGCTTCTTATTATACTTAATAGTAAATTATTGACGAAAAATTTTAATTGACATTGAAACAAATAATATAACAGTTTGAAGAATACAATCGAACTGAAAATAATTTGTGGGTCAAAGGTAATTCATCTTATAATTTGAGGATTAAGATTGTCGAGAGATTATTTAACCTATAATAATATATAATTTTAACTATATTATGTATACATTTATTTTCTCCTCGGGTATGGTCGTACAGTAACTCATGCCTATAATGACTCCTATCCTCTATTATTTAATCAAAATATTTATAATGTTCAAGCACTCTGGAAATGATTGGAGTATTAAACCCTAAACCCCATCCTGCTCTTGAAAAGTGATTTCTACAGACAGGTAAAAGAATAGTCGTCTCATTAATTAAATAACTGCTGAAAGTTAATAATTTGCTTAAAATGATAAATAACCAAATTTAAACACTCAATAATTGATTAAATAAGCCTTCTACTTTTTGTGTAAATTAATTAATTAGTTTAATCCCATGCATTATTGCCTTTAAAGAGACACTATATATAAGCATAGTTAAGATTTAGGAGGCGTTTGGTACATAGATTGAAAAAAATTGTCCCGCGATTATGAGCTCCGGACTATAGTAATCCCGCGTTTAGTACGCGGATTGGAAAATTAGTCCCGGGAATATTGTATTCCCAAAGCATAATCTCCTAAAATAACTATTTTTTAATCCCACCCTAGGGGGTAAGATTAGTCTAATCCTATGACATAAGATTATTTTTTTCATCTAAAATGACTCTATTACCCCTAATTAATCTCCACTAATTAATTCTTTCTCTACAAACCCTTGTCACTTTTCATAAGTAGTATGGATTTTTATTTTCGTGTTATTTTGAGAATTATTTCGGTTATGTTTTGAGGGAGATTTTTTTAGACAATTTTATTATATATGTTGAGAATTATGGATATTGTGTTATAAAATAGTATTTTTCTCAAGAATCTATTAATACTATTTAAAAATTATAATTATGATATAATTATTTTTTTATGATATAGTATTTTTCTCATGAATTGTTTTGAAGAATTTCTGATAAACTATTAGTTGAAAATAAAAAGTCAACAGCATATTTGTAAAAGTATTAAACATTCCCAAGAATATCAAAATTGAAATAAACACAAGATTGTAACATTCCTAGGAATATTGTAAAATAATCCTAGGATTATTTTAACTCATTCAAACAGACATTCTTATAAACATGGGAATCACATTCCTGATATAATTCCCTAAAATAAAAAAATAATCTGTGTACCAAACACCTCCTTAAGAGTTAATAAAACCCATGAAAGGATGAGATTGGACATGCCCCACTTGAAAGATGGGTAGATTGTTTTAGTCCGTAAGATTTATAAAACTGGATGAATAGAATGCCAATCTATGATCTAATAAACTAAAAAGATTCACAGGCCAAGAAAAAATAACTAAAAGGATTGGTAAAATTAACAATTTTTTGTTTCCTGGTTTGATGATTAAGCTGGTTATTTATTTGTTCTTTCTGTTCTCAAAGTATATATAATTTTATGATTTGATTCTTCATTTTAATGGTAATTATGACATGTCTTAAGTCTTTAATTTATGTATATTATAAATAAACTGATTTAACGATGTTTTAAAAATTTTCATTAATATGCATTATTTCATCATTTATTATATAACATATATAATTTAAAATATTTTTAATTATCATCGTCAATTCATTTACAATTCAATCATGCATAAATGCTTAAACTTTGAACTGTTGACTCTACCAATTCAATGACCTATCAAAATTTTAAAATATTGACACTAGGTATAATTTTTACTAGTAAGTGAAAATTTTCACTATAAAACATCCATAATTTCTTTAGCTCTATATATTTTAAAAGGCACTAAGTATATTTAATTTTTTTAATTGAAATGAAAAAGTCCTGTCACTTGGCCCTTGTATAAATAGTAGTAAAATCCCTCAAGCTAGCTCAAGCAATTTCCCATTATTCTTCGTCTCTGTGAAATAAGAATATCTACATTCTACATTTCATGCATAATATGGGTACGAATCCTACAAGCATAGCTCGTGTGTCCATACTCGTCCAAGTATTCATCATCATCACCTTCTCCTTCTTCTCTATGAGTGTGCAGAGTCGTTGCTTGAGAGGGCATGGCTTATTAGGGTTTGGTGAAACAAAGCATGAACGTATCCTAATGGATCCTTCTTCTCCAAGTGGAGATAGGGTTTCACCAGGAGGACCAGACCCTAAGCATCATTATCCAGAAACACCACCAACCTATCATCTCTAGTTGAAGTTTATGAATTATGGGATCTTGGCCATTGATCATTGCTCATACTTTGTCTCAGAGTCAACTTCGGAAATTTATCCCGGAACGGATCCATTCCCATATATACCTAGTATAGGTATGCCTTTGAATCCTTTGTTGTTGGTGCTGTACAACAGAGGACCAATAATATTATATCATATGTACAGCTCTGTACGTACATATGACATAATATTACGTACTGGTCCTCTGTTATATAGTACCAATAACACCAATGTTGAACTGTAAAGAAGATCTTCTTCCGTATACGTACATACATGAAGATGAAGTTATTCAGGTGGTATGACCTTAATTTTCATCGTCTGTGTGTATAAATATTTAAGATTTCATGTTTCCCAAAAAAAAATATATAAACCCTACAAATTAAACAACATATGTATATACAGCTATGTGTGTGGATTATGATTACGTACTTTATCTGATCTAGTGTTGCCTTTTAGGCTGTAGTTATGTATTATATATATAGTAAGTGTGTGTTCTTTATTACTTCAAGATCAATAGTGAAGAAATTTTAATATATTTCTTGATCATTAGTAATATTTTGTACATATATATACAATATATATCATTAGTGTGTATATATATTATATTATTTAAATTGAGTTAAAAAAAAATTATATTATATAAATAAATGCCTCATAGTTATTGATTAAAATGGGATATTCTTAATATAGGACAGCTTGTCAACCCATTAAAAACAGTTATTTAGATTTTTTGGAAGACAAATGTAGTTAGGATTATATTGATTGAGAATATATAGAAGATTGCTTTTAGTTATAGGCTAATATATATACAAAGTTTTTTTTTAATTTTTGATAAAGGCTAATATACATGGTGAGTGTTACTCATTTTTTTTTGGGCTTGGCGCTGCAGGTTAATTATATATGGGGCAGCCCTAGCTCTTGTTTCAAAATGAAAATTAAATGGTTTGTTTACTTTTTTTTAGTGATACCTAGTTAATTGTTCTTTGAGTTGCGTCAAGAATCCAAAATTTCCTATTCAAAAGATCTTGAAATCACTGGCTGATTTTCCTCTCTACGCTGCTTTTGTTCATATGAGATCTAGTGGATGCTTAATCAAGAATATAAATATCTTGCTTACCCACATAATTTAAATATAAGGGTAAATATACTTTGGTTTCCTCTTATATGAACCGTTTTCATTTTGATACCTTGTTCTTTTAAAATTAGTGACACTTTAGTACCTTTTTTTTTGCACCGTTAACACTTTTGTATCTAAATTTTTTTCCTGTGAAGTTTTGATGGCAAAGTCGCACGTGACCATCATGTACATAGTAAAAAACTCAAATGTCTATTTTTCTCTCATTTTTCATGATTCAAACGATAAAAACACTCTAAAATTCTCCCATTTCGAATCTCAATGTTTTTCACGATTTTTGAGTGTTTTGGCGTCTGAATCGTGAAAAATGAAAGAAAAATGAACATTATGGTGTTTTTACTGTGCACGTGATGGTTACATATGACTTCGTTGTCACAACTTAATAGAAAAATAAATTTGGGTATCGAAGTGTTAACGGTTGCAAAAAAACAGGGTATCAAAATGTTACTTTTGAAAAAATATGGTAGCAAAATAAAATTGGTCCATAAAATATGATACTAAAATGTAGTTTACCCTAAATATAAAGCTATATATATATAATTAATGAGGGTAAATATAAATAAATGGCTTTGCATGCACTTGGAAAAAGTTTGATGAAAAAAGAGTTGCTTTATTAAATAATTGTAAGTTTATAACATCTCTTTTCTCCATTTCAACCAAAAGAAGTCAAACGGGATGTCAGCTAGGCCACCAGTTTATATATATATATATTTGTTGGATGTGTCCTTCCAATATATTTGAAACGAATGAACTTCTTCAATTATTTGCAACTTTTGATTATATCACCTTGATTTTCTTACGTATCTTTAATCGTTTGTTTACCCTTGGCTCAACCTTTAGATAATACTTTTTTTTTCTTGGTAAACAGTGCAAATTAGATGTCAAAGGTATAACAATCCAGTGATGTATATTTTGAGAGTTAGATCAGTCTTATTTGTGTTTAATTAATTGGAACAATGTTGTCAGAATCAAACTTGTTTAATGAAAACAAATATCAGTGTTTGGTGTAGTGGTTGGCGAGCTACACCCGAAGTGGGATGATCCAGGTTCGAACCCTAGAGTCGATATTGTTGGGAGGGCAAAATCGTTTCGTCTCTGTTGCCCAAATGAGATTAGTCTTTACTTAGACCGTTACACGGATAGGCGAGAAAAACCCATAACATTACCTAAAAAAACTTGTTTAATGAAAAAAAAAACATCTAGTTTAATGGTTTAATCGATCGAATCAATAATTAATCTAGATAACATAATAAATAATAATTATTAATTAATTTAAAAATAATTATCATATGAAATACAAATATTAAAAATAATAATCATAATAAATAATTATGAATTGATAATTTATCAAATAATTAACGTTACAATATAATAGTTCATATAAAGGATTAAGATCGATAATAAAATTATTTTCAAAAACAAAAAATGAGGTTTTCTTGACAAACTTTTCGAATCTCATTTAGATAAAAGTATATGCTTTCGAAAAATAATCAAAAAATCCACTAATATCTTTTTTTATTTGTTCTAACTAAAAATACTTAACTTAAAATTTTAGGATAAACCACGTGGACTTTAATTCTCAATGTAATAGTGTTGAATATATATATAAATCAAACTAGTCCGTCTTTTTTCTTTTTCAGTAAATTGAAAATTGAAGTGAGTTGGGCATTGATGACTCATCAAGGTCATGATATGTTTTTAAGCTCTATAAACGTTTATAGAGATACTTATAGATCGCCTACTAAAAAGGCACTCACATTGACAGTGAAAGTCGAACTCACAATCTTGTCGATTATGAGTCGAGTCCTTACCAATTGAGTCAACCTTTATTGACTGGTCAGTATGATTCCATTAATGTAATCGCTATTACTAGACATGAAATTTATACAAATTATATATAAGTAAATAATAACAAAGCTAGTCTATTTGTGTAATATTTCTCTATGCACTTTGTTTTTCTCATATGATATCATAGCATTCCACTGTGGTGGCCACTTCATCTTCTATGATATCTCGGACCACTGCAAGTTTATGAAAAAATTGGACCACAACAACCTAAAAACAAGATCTATGTGATATTGAAATCACCTTCAAGGACATGAAGGTAGAAGAACATTGACCATAACTTTATGAACTTATGATGAGGCTCGTATATAATATACTAAGAACCTAATTATATCCATTCAAAATTGATGCTGCAATTTAAAATCTTTCCAACTTTAATTTATCTATCCCTTTTTGTTTTGTGGAAATCTAGCCAACTTTTATGATATATAAAAATTTCCCTTAATTAATGTCCAATCAGAATCTACTTTTATTTATGGTCCATAAAGTCAGCTAAAAAAAAATCTAACAACTTTACTGCAAGTTTCCTTTTTATAATGAACTCTTATGGTAATTACTAATAGAATTGATGGCTCTTAAATTGAAAGTCCGAATCTTTGGGCCTTTAGTCACTTAATGGGCTATCCAGCCCACAAAAAGAAAAGCCCACAACCCAACAGAAGAAAGAGCACCTAGAAATTCCACGCGCCATGCCGGCGCGTGAAGAGCTTTCCGAGCACTGGTACGTTTCAGTTACTCACCGAAAAGGAGAGTGAAATTCACGCGCTAAATCTCCGACTGCGAAAACTTTTCAAATTTTCGCAATTGAAAGTCCCCGCCACAAAAGTCTCTTCCCCTTTAATTCAAGGGTTATTTACACGTTCCACCTTACATCTTTTCTCATTGGTGCGTGAAATACACGTGGAAGATACGCGAGTGAGTCCGCGTCCTTCATTTGTGGTTCTATAATACTTCGCGGCCACGACTCTGTATTGCAGTCGAAACGCTTCGTCTGGTCGATGGTTCTACACGAACCCACCGTCGCCGTACACCTGGAAATCGATAAAAGGATCTTCGTTTTGTAGAGAGAGAAACAGCGACGAAGAGTTATAGAGAGAGAAAGTGTGGAGCACAAGAGAGAGAGAGTGCGAGATCTGATCGAAAGCAAGGTAAACAAGAAGCTCCAAACCCTACTGTGCCTTGTTAGGTCTGAAACTCGCTCTTTTTTTTCCCTGTTTCTCTTTCTCTTTATAAGGTATGTGTTTTCGTCTTCGTAGGTAGAAGTCGGAGTATTATAATATCATCGGGGAAGGTTTCTTGTAAGCCCTAGAATTTCAAGGTCGCTAGGGCGGAAAGCCCAAGAAGTGCAGGATTTGTGATTATTTCGTTTCTTGGTTAGTTAAACCCTAGTTTTCGATATTAGGTTGGGATTTGGGATTGGTTTTCGAAAAATTAGGATAACGACAAATATTTAGGGTTTTGGATGTATGGCTTCGGGGCCTATTGTTGGAGGAGATGATGGAGCTAAAGAGAAGCCAAGATACTCGGAGAACAAGGTATACACAAGAAAAGCTTTTAAAGGACCCAAGAACAAAGCTAACGCCTTGGCCCCTGTTGTTGCCGACGCTGCTCCTACTACCGCAACTGCTAACAACAACAGCAAAAAGGATAGCACCGTCAATAATGGTAACGTCAATGAAACCCAGAAGAATGACGCGAATGTTTCTGCACAGCAGCCCCTGGCTCAGTCTATAGAGCCAAAAGATGGTAATTCGGCTCAGCCAAGACCAAATTCGAGATTGAATGTGGTTTCAGATGATTCGTCCGCTTTGAACCGTCAGCAGGATGAACCTTCAATCCTCAATTGTCAGCAAGAAGAACCTTCAAGTCGCAATTGTCAGCAAGAAGAACCTTCAAGCCTCAATTGTCAGCAAGAAGAACCTTCAAGCCTCAATGGTCAGCAAGAAGAACCTTCTAGCCTCAGTCCTCAGCAAGAAGAACCTTCTAGCCCCAATGGTCAGCAGGAAGAACCTTCTGGCCGCAATCGTCAGCAGGAAGAACCTTCTGGCCTCAATGGTCAGCAGGAAGAACCTTCTGGCCTCAATGGTCAGCAGGAAGAACCTTCTGGCCTTAATGGTCAGCAGGAAGAACCTTCTGGCCTCAATGATCAGCAGGAAGAACCTTCAAGCCTCAATGGTCCGCAGGAAGAACCTTCTAGCCTCAATAATCAGCAGGAAGAACCTTCTAGTCCCAATCATCAGCAGGAAGAACCTTCTGGCCTCAATGGTCAGCAGGAAGAACCTTCCGGCCCCAATCCTCGGCAGGACACTGCTCCTAGCACTCTGGAGTTGCCCTCAGGTAATGGTACAATGAAGCCTGGATTGGAGAGTCGTATTATGATCAACTTGGCCTCAAAGTCAAAGCAAGAAATGCGGGAGCTTCGTATGAAGCTTGAACAGGAGCTTCACACGGTGAGAAGTTTGGTCAAAAGGATTGAAGTAAAACAGGGGCAGTTGGGTGGTCACAGTAATTCAAATCTGCTGGTGAGTGATAGGGTTGATAAAAGTGTTAGACTACGGCGTGTTCATTCAGAGGTGGCATCTACTTTCGTTCCCCGAGAATCTGCTCGACCCTTGAACCAATTAAGTATATCAGTTTTAGAGAATAGTCAAGGGGTCAGTGAAAACGTTGAGAAGGAGAAGAGAACACCAAAGGCAAACCAATTCTATCGAAATTCAGAATTCCTCCTTGGGAAAGATAAATTCCCACCTGCAGAGAGTAATAAAAAGTCTAAATTGAATGGAAAGAAGCAAGGTGGGGGTGAAACAGGACATGTTCTTGGGATGGGTGCAAAGTTTTTCAAAAGTTGTAGCTCATTGCTGGAGAAATTGATGAAACACAATTATGGTTGGGTGTTCAATGCTCCTGTCGATGTTGAGGGTCTTGGACTGCATGATTATTTTACCATCATCACTCATCCAATGGACTTGGGTACTGTAAAGACAAGACTGAGCAAGAATTGGTACAAGTCGCCCAAGGAATTCGCTGAGGATGTGAGACTTACATTTCGTAATGCTATGACATATAACCCACCGGGACAAGATGTTCATATTATGGCAGAGCAGCTATCTAAGATATTCGAGGACAGATGGGCTATTATAGAATCAGATTACAATCGTGAGATGAGATATGCATTTGACTATGGGGTATCTCTTCCTGCACCTTCACCATTGTCTAGGAAGCCTCCTGCATTACCTCCACCACCCCTTGATATGAGAAGGATTTTGGATAGATCAGAATCTATGACAAAAACTGCAAAACCAATGAGCATTACTCCATCAAGTAGAACCCCCCTTCCAAAGAAGCCCAAGGCAAAAGATCCCCATAAAAGGGACATGACGTACGAGGAAAAACAAAAACTAAGCACTAACCTCCAGAGTCTACCTATAGAGAAGCTTGATACGATTATACAGATCATCAAAAAAAGAAATTCAGCACTTTCCCAGCATGATGATGAAATTGAAGTGGACATTGATAGTGTAGATGCTGAGACTCTTTGGGAGCTTGACAGATTTTTCACCAACTATAAGAAAAGTTTAAGCAAGAATAAGAGGAAGGCTGAACTTGCCATGCAAAAAGCAGAAGCTGCAAAGAATGGCCTTCAAAAGGTATTGTCTAGATTGGGTTTTTATTCTTTATTGAGATGCATTATTTGCTAAACGAATATTTCATGTTTTTTGTTGACTCAGCAACCGGTTACAGTAACAATTCCAGAAGAAACCATAGAAGGTAATTTGTTATTAAGCAGAATTGGTGGCATTTGAATTATTATTTCTCTCAATTTTTTAGTTAATCAGAAATATGTTGTCTGGCTGTTTGTGAGCAGGTGAAAGGAACATTTCCACTTCAGTTCCTGCACAAGGGGAAATGCAGGTGGATAATGGAAGTAGGACAAGTAGTTCTAGCAGCTCTAGCAGTGATTCTGGATCTTCTTCAAGTGGTACTCCAATTTGTAGTTTCCTTGTTGTTTATGCATACATGAATATAAGTCTGCATATTTCTGTTGAAGTGAAATTGTTCTATCTTTTTCATTTTATCTGCTCACTGCTCTTGCAGATTCGGATAGTGAAAGTTCCTCGGCCTCTGGATCCGATGCAGGATCACCAAGGACCTGAGTTAATTCATTCAGGTAGAGTCACAACCTAATCTCTGAAGTTCTAACTTGCTTTCTGACTTAAGTTTTATTGAAATTTTTGTTTGAAATACTTCTCTTTCATATTAGATATGGTAGATGTGGCTTTAAGCTGGATTTCCTTTCAACTATGAGTTGTGTTTGTGTAGTTCATATAAATGATTTGTGGTTTTTTTGTTTTTTCTCTTTAATTTGAATCATAAGATGTGCGACTGAGTGCATTCATGGTGTTTTCAAATTAAATTGGTGTATACAAATGACAACAAATTGATGCAGATTATTGTTTGGTGAGTTAGTTGTGTTTAATTTGAAGGTTTTGACTTTAATCATTTCTAGCATGCAAGTGATACCTCTTTTTTTTTTTTTAATATGTTTTGTCCCTCTCCCTTCATGGGGAATATGCTTTGATTAGAGTTGAATTTTTTGCTCTTCTGTCTTGGTATAAATAAAAGTTTAAGCAAAGTTTGCAGCACAAATACTATGCCTTTGTTACACTGGGACCTGGAGGTATTTTCATTGTGGTTTATTCTAAATTTATGGACTACTTGTCAAAATTTATTATAAATGATTCGATGCTTTGACAAGTTTTTGATTAAAAATTGAGGCATTTGGTTTGTCTGTAGTTTACCCTAGGCTTGTATTGGTGATGCATATACCTGTTTCTTGATAATGACATCTAATTTTAACTGTTAAGAGTAAAAAAATAATCTAACCTAATATGTAAAACTTCATTTATATGACGGGAAGATTACTAAATCAAAGAGATGTTTAACTTTCTACTTTTATGTATTGTAAAGGTTTTGGATGTGAAATATCTTAGCTTATCTGCTTATGTATAATACTCAAATCCTAATTTGAGTTCTCTATTTAATGAGCCCCTTCCAAAACAGAACACTAAGGACAACACCCTATATTCTAGGTACCTTGAACTATGATTTCCCATAAACATTTGTTTAGTTGAGGTGATGTAAAACTGTGTCATAAAATAGTTGAAAACTCTTGTGATCTAATCCAGATGGTTTTCTATTTTCTCAATTTTCACGTTTAAAACTCCAATAACCCCATAGGCTCGTCGTAAGTCAGTTTTTGGTTATAATAGTAAAATACTATCTTAAAAGATTAAATGAAAGTTGTTCATCTCCTTATTTCTTCAAAGGGAAAATCATATATAAATGAAGTTTGGGTTTAAACTGGTAAATTACAAACTTTATAAATAAAGAAAAAAAATTGTTCCTTTCTTCAACTTCCCAAATTTTTTGTGGATGTATGCAGTGAGAGTTAGTTTTATGGAGAATGTGATTTCTTTTTATTTTTAAACTACATGGTATATTTTTCAGTTGTCATCCCTTTAACTCCCATCCCTTTGATTGTAAAATATTCTGAGTTGTGCAGCTTATTATGTCTTACCATTGCAGTATGCAATTCCTGTTTCCTCTCATTCGTTAGGTGATGAAATTCTATTTAAAATTTGGAAGAGGTGTGTAGAAGTTTGCATTGTGCGCCTGTTGTTTGATTAAGCATTAGTAGTCTAGTAAGTTTCATAAATTGTTTGAATTCTTTTTAAAAGTATGGAACTTGTTGTCTGTGTAGGAACTGTGATGGATGGGGGCATGTGCTAGATTGTTTTGTAAATTTGCCTAATTTTTTCTTGACACTACACAACCATTAGCTTCCCACATGAGTTAGTCAAATGGGTCCAGATTCACAATGAAGTCCTGCTGACTTGTGTGGTTTTTTTTAATATAACGTGCTTTTCTATATTCTTTACTTGTTAGACAAATGGTGGATATGCATGTCTAAAACTTGCTATATCACATTTTGTCATTTGATAGTGCAGTGCCCGGTTCTGGTAGATATGCTATGCGTTGCAGCCTGGCTTATTTCCCTTCCATTTTAGCGTAGATTATGTGGCTGCTTCCTTGTGATTTTATTACCGTTTCTTTTATGTTTAGATTTTAGGATATCATTGCCTGTTATACTAATCTTTTTGTTTTCTTTAATACGTGTGAAAGTGTTGTCACTTGTGTATATTAAAAAAAAATTACTAATTAAAAAAGTTTTGAACCACTGCTAACTTTTGTCCCAACCTTCTATTTTCATTTCATGTGGCAGTTGTCAGGTATTTAGAGTAGGTAGGGAGAAGTGCGTGTCTAGTTGATGATCTGAAGCTTCCATATTGTGGGGTCTAAATTTAGCAGCTGGTGTATAGAGGGAAGCACCATACTCAAGGTCACCATTGATCATATTCTAGCAATGCAGTATGGGACTTTTTCTTCGCATTTGGAATTGTTGCATCGATGCTGCTCGTCGCCTTATTTGTCTTGACACGAACTTTTGTAAAATATTTGGTAGAACATTGACATAATTAGATAGTGTTGTTAGATAGTTTTCTGTAGCATGTGTACATTGCTAACCGATGCTCATTGAGTTCCATTGATGACTTGTTTCTTTGGTTTTGTGGTGGCAGATTCAGGATTCTTGGTGTTATACAAAGATAATCTGTAATTCCAAGTTCTTGAAGTCATTATTTGTTCACATGAAATCTCATCCCATGTTGTGGTAGCCTGAGTTTGGCGTTGTGTTGGTTTAATAACACAAGGAAGATGTTACTTTGTTGTTCTGATGCTTAAGTTAACCTTTTGTAAGGTTTGATCTTAACATTTCAGGAGCGAGTCTTTGTGAGATTATTACAATTGTATAGTCAAGGTTTTATTCATGCGTAGCTCTTTTTGTTTTTTTGTTTTTTGTAAGTCCTATTTCATGCTTAGCTCTTGGATCTTTTAGTATATGGCGTGATTTTTCAAGTTCTTATATCTGTTTTATGAATTGTGATTTTAGAGTTTATCAAAGAAAAAAAAAACAGAGAGATATGATTTTAGGACCAAGAGCCTTTCTCAAACTGAAACAAGACTTTCACATTGTATTTCTTCATGCCCAAACTTTGTTTGCCTCTTGCACTGTTTTGCGAAGCCGATTGACTTTATTTTTCCCTTGAACGTAAAGGTGGTGATTGCCGTTCAAGAACCATATACGTTTTTCACTCTTAACATTAGGTCAGTTCATCACTTCATCCCAAGAGAGCCAAAATAACAGAAGAATAGAAAAAAAAAATGAAGAGAAGTCACCAAGGAGGAATCAAGAAACTATGATATATATTCATTGCACACCCACGCGTGGGTTGTTTTGAAAAAAATGGAATGCTTCCTACCAATAGATACATTTTCACATTTAAATTCATATTTAATATAAAAGGGGTTATTTTTTATTAGTAGAAAAACTAATTTTATCAATTTTTTATTTATCACTATTAATAAGACTATAAATATAAATGTAGTATTAAATTATTTTAATGTGTGAAATATTTAATATTTTTTCATACAAATTTTAAACATATTATATTTGGTATGTATAAAAATAAAGAATAAATTATACTTTGGTATCTTGTTCTATGGACCGATTTCATTTTGGTACCTTGTTATTTCAAAAGTGACAATTTGGTGCTTTATTCTTTGCAACCTTAACACTTTGGTACCTTGTTCTAAAAATCGATTTTACTTCGGTACCCTGTTCTTTAACGATTTATTATCTTATTCTATCTTTATTAGTGTACCAAATTAAAGAGTTTGCATATTCTCTTATTCATTATTAGACATCATTGGATAATAGTTAGGGTGACATTTTAGCCCAAAAAATGAAATTCACTACAAAAAATAATTGGGGACCCAATTAGTCCTTTTAGCTATAAATTATTAGTCCTAGGCTCCAAGCCACTTATGTGTGAAGTCCGACGCTTTGGGCTTTATTTTATAACAACGGATGAGAAATGGAATGGGCTATCCACAACAATAGCCCGAAAAAACACATATGCACGACCCAAAAGAAGAAAAAGAATCCACAAACGTCACGCTCCACGTCGGAGCGTGAAAGCCATCCCAGTACTGGTCTACGTCAGTTTCTCACCGCACAGACGAGTGATAGTCACGCGCCAAGCCTCCGACTGAGAAAACTTTTCAAATTTTCGCAATTGAAAGTCCCCGCCATATAACTCTCTTCTCCTTTAATTCATCGGTCACTTACACGTCCTACAATACACCCCTTCTGATTGGTGCGTGGGATACACGTGCCAGAAACGCGAGTGAGTCCGCGCCCTTCATTCGTGGTTCTATAATACTTCGCGGGCACGACTCTGTGTCGCAGCCCAAACGCTTCGTGTGGTCGATGGTTCTACACGAACCCACCGTCGCCGTACACCTGGAATTCGATAAGGGGATCTGAGTTTCTAGAGTGAGAAACTGCGACCAAGAGTTCTAGAGAGAGAAAGTGTGGAACACAAGCGAGAGAGAGAGTGCGAGATCTGATCGAAAGCAAGGTAACAAGAAGACGCTCCAAACCCTACTGTGCTTTTGTTAGGTCTGAAACTCGCTCTTTTTTTCCCTGTTTCTCTTTCTCTATTTATCAGCATATAGTTGTGTCTTCGTCTCCGTAGGTAGAAGTTGGAGTATTTTGGTTCGCGTAAGCCCTAGAAATTTCGGGGTCGCTGGAGCGGAAAGCCCTAGAAGAAGTTCAGGTTTTGTGATTGTTTTGTTTCTGGGTTAGTTAAACCCTAATTTTCGATATTGGGTCGGGATTTGGGATTTGTTTGGGAAAAAATTAGGGTAAGGACAGATAATTAGGGTTTTGGATGTATGGCTTCGGGGCCTATAGTTGATGGAGATGATGGAGCTAGAGAGAAGCCGAGATACACGGAGAGCAAGGTGTACACGAGGAAAGCTTTTAAAGGACCGAAGAACAAAGCTAACTCTTTGGCCCCCGTTGTTGCTCACGCTGCTCCGACTGCCGCAACAGCTAACGACGACAGCAAAAAGGATAGCACCGTCAATAATGGTAGCGCCAATGAGACCGAGAAGAATGATGCCAGTGTTTCTGCTCAGCCTCCGGCTCAGTCTATCATTCCAGAGGATGGGAATTCGGCTCAACCAAGACTGAATTCGAGACTTGATGTGGTTTCAGATGATTCATCCACTTTGAACCGTCTGCAGGATGAACCTTCAAGCCTTAATTGTCAGCAGGAAGAGCCTTCAAGCCCCAACCCTCGGCAGAATGCTGCTCCTAGTACTCAGGAATTACCCTCAGGTAATGGTACGATTAAGTCTGGATTGGAGAGTCGTAGTAAGATCAACTTGGCCTCAAAATCGAAGCAAGAGATGCGGGAGCTACGGAGGAAGTTTGAGCAGGAACTTGACAGGGTGAGAAGTTTGGTCAGAAGGATTGAAGTAAAACAGGGGCAGTTGGGTGGTCACAGTAATAGTATTGGAGCAAGGCGTGTTCAGTCCGAGGTGGCATCTACTGTTGTTGTTCCCCGAGAATCTGCCAGACCTTTGCACCAGTTAAGTGTATCAGTTTTAGAGAATAGTCAAGGGGTCAGTGAAAACGTTGAAAAGGAGAAGAGAACTCCCAAGGCAAACCAATTTTATCGAAAATCAGAATTTCTCCTTGGGAAAGATAAATTCCCACCTGCGGAGAGTAATAAGAAGTCAAAATTGAATGGGAAGAAGCAAGGTGGGAATGAAATGGGACATGTTCCTGGGATGGGTGCAAAGTTGTCCAAAAGTTGTAGCTCATTGCTGGAGAAACTGATGAAAAACAAGCATGGTTGGGTGTTCAATGCTCCGGTCGATGTTGAGGGCCTTGGACTGCATGATTATTTTAGTATCATCACACATCCAATGGACTTGGGTACTGTGAAAACAAGACTGAGCAAGAATTGGTACAAGTCGCCCAAGGAATTTGCTGAGGATGTGAGACTTACATTTCGTAATGCTATGACATATAATCCCCCAGGACAAGACGTTCATATTATGGCAGAGCAGCTATCTAAGATATTTGAGGAGAGATGGGCTACAATAGAATCAGATTACAATCGTGAGATGAGATATGGATTTGAGTTTGGGGCAGCTCTTCCTGCACCTTCACCATATTCTAGGAGGGCTCATGCTTTTCCTCCGCCACCACTTGATATGAGAAGGATTTTGGATAGATCAGAATCTATGACACAAGCTGCAAAATCAATGAGCGTTACTCCATCAAGTAGAACCCCTGCTCCAAAGAAGCCAAAGGCAAAAGATCTCCATAAAAGAGACATGACATATGATGAAAAGCAAAAGCTAAGCACAAACCTCCAGAGTCTACCATCTGAGAAACTAGATACAATTGTACAGATCATTAAAAAACGAAATTCAGCTCTATCCCAACATGATGATGAAATTGAAGTTGACATTGATAGCGTAGATGCTGAGACTCTTTGGGAGCTTGATAGATTTGTGACCAACTATAAGAAAAGTTTGAGCAAGAACAAGAGGAAAGCTGAACTTGCCATTCAAAAAGCAGAAATTGCAAAGAAAGGCCCTCAAAAGGTATTGTCTTGTTTGGGATTTTGATTCATTGTTGAGAAGCATTATTTGCTAAATGCAATTTTTATCTGTATTTTGTAGACCCAGGAACCAGTAACCGTACCAGTTCCAGATGAAACCACAGCGGGTAATGTTATTAAACAGAATTGGTGGCATTTTTTTAGCCCACGAATTGGTAACATTTAATTATTATTTCTCTCAGTTTTTTAGTTAATCGGAAATATGTTGTCTGGTTGTTTATGAGCAGGTGAAAGGAATATTTCCACATCATTTCCTGCACAAGGGGAACGACAGGTGGATAATGGGAGTAGGACGAGTAGTTCTAGCAGCTCTAGCAGCGAATCTGGATCATCTTCAAGTGGTACTTTAATTTATTATTTACTTGTTATTCATGCATACATGAATGCACTTATGCATATTGCTCTTGAAGTCATGTTCTATCCTTTACATTTGCATCTGCTGTTGCAGATTCGGATAGTGAAAGTTCCTCGGCATCTGGATCTGATGCAGGATCACCAAGGACCTAAGTTAATTCTGTCAGGTAGAGTCACGACCTAACCTCTGAAATTCCAACTTGCTATCTGCTCTTGTGGTGTAATACACTTTTTGTTTGATTTTTGTAGATACTTCTTTTTTATTGTTGGTATTAGTTTATGCAGCTCTCAACCTGGATTTCCTGTCAACTATGAGAGTTGCGTATGTGTTGATGCATATAAATGTTTTGTCGTTATTTTATCATGCTTTGTGCAACTTAGTGCATTCCTTGTGGTTTCACTTCAAATATGTTTATACAAATGACAATACTTTGGGATTATGCTTTGTTTATTTTTGTTTTTGTTGTTTTCTGTCTCTGTATAAATAAAAGGTTAAGCAAAGTTTGCCGAACTAATACTATGCCTTTGTTACACTGGGCTATTATCATTTTGGTTTAATCCAAATTTTTGGAGTACAAAGTAAAGTCAAAGTTAGCTGTAAATTATTTGATACTGTGACTATGTTTCGATAAAAAATTGAGGCATTTGATCAAGTCTGTTGTCAGCCGAAGATAGAAGATTACTAAATCAAAGAGATGTGTAGCCTTATACTTTTATATGTCGTGAAGGTTTTAGGTGTGCAATGTCTAATGTTATGTATGCTGCGCAAATCTAATTTAAGTTTTCCATGTAATGAGCTCCTTCCAAAACAGAACACCCTATATTCTAAAAACCTTGAGCTATGATTTTCCCTAAACATTGTTTTGGCTGAGGTGATGTAAAATTGTCCCTCGCACTGTTAATGTGTTTGAGTAAAAAATTAGTTTAAAACTCTTGTGATTAATTTACTTGCTTTTCAGATGTAAAATTGTCCTTCGTACTGTTAATGTGTTTGAGTAAAAAATTAGTTTAAAACTCTTGTGATTAATTTACTTGCTTTTCAGATGTGCAGTGCTTTATTTATATCATCAGATTGCCTCAATCAGTTTGACAGTGATGGTTATGAAACAACAACCTATTTGGTTGCTTTGACAAAGTCATTTTAACTGATTTGATAAAGTTGATTTATTTATTCAAGTGAAATTTAGAGCAGTACTGGTTCAAGTTAGTGTAATTTCCCTTGCGAATGTTTCAAAGTTTAAGAGACAGGGGATGGAGTTGAAGAGTTACCTTCCTCTTGTTTTGAAGATTAATGAGGGGGTTCTGGGAAAGGGGAAATTTGGCATGTTTTTCATTTCAATTTAACCCCATCACCTCTACATAAATCAATTTCTGGTTAAAGTAGTAAATTAAAACTTAAAAGATTAAGTAAAAGTTGTTCCTCTCCTTATTTCTCAAAAGTTTTTGTAGGGGATGGACAGCGAGAGTTAGTTTCAGGCCCTTGTATTCAATCCCCTTTAATGTTCAAACTTAAGCTGTAGTAGAAACTGTTATAGATCGGGCATATGTTATTGTGCCTTTTTTTTTAACTACTACACAATCTTATTAGCTTCCCACATTGAGGAACCTGTCAAATAGGTCCAGATTTACTGTGAAGTTCTTCCGGCTTGCTTTTTATTTTTATTTTTATTTTTTTGTAAAAAAATAATTTGCTTTTTTGTATTCTTTAGTTGTTAGACGGATGGTGGTCATGCATGTCTTTTCCAACTGTTTGTACGTATTTTCAGTGTTGCAGCCTGGTTTACTTCTCTTTCATTATTTAACGTAGAATATGTGTCTGCCTCCTTGCAGATTTTATTACCTCATTACTTTTTCTATGTAGTCCCAAAAGAATTATTAGCTTTAAGGACACCATTGCATAATATGCTATAATATTTTTTCTTAATACATTAGAAGATTTTTAGGCATTTACATATTTTCTTGTTTGAATGCGATCAATTGACTGTCCGAAATTTATTAATTTTTAAAGTCATGGACCCTTCTAACTTTTCCCAACCTTCTATTTTCATTTCATGTGGCAGTTATCAGCTATTTAGAGTAGATAGGGATGAGGTGCTTGTCTAGTTGATGATCTGAAGCTTCCATGTTGTGGATCTAAATTTAGCAGCTGGTGTATAGGGGGAAGCACCATACTCAGGGTCACCAGTGATCCTATCCTACCAATGCTGTATGGGACTTTTTCTTCCCGTTTGGAATTGTCGCACCATTGCTGCTAGTCGCCTTATTTGTCTTGACACGAACTTTTGTAAAATATTTGGTAGAATATTGTTATAATTAGATAGTTTTTCGTAGCATGTGTATATTGCTAACCGATACTCATTGAGTTCCATTGATGACTTGTTTCTTAGGTTGTGGTGGCAGGATCAGGATTCTTGGTGTTATACAAAGATAATTCTGTAAATCCAAGTTCTTGAAGTCATTAATGGTTCACATGAAATCTCATTCCTTGTTGTGGTAGCCTGAGTTTGGTGTTATGTTATTTAATAACATAAGGAAGATGTCACTTTGTTCTTCAGTTAAGCAAAGTTAACCTATTTCTTCTGGTTTTGCCCCAACGGTTTGTAAGGTTTGATCCTGATATTCCAGCAATGAGTTAGTGTGAGACTACTACAATTGTACAGTTCATGCATAGTTCTTAGGTCTTATAATTTATGAAATGTGGTTTTTGGAAGCTCTTGTTTCTGATTAATGAAATGTGATTTTAGGACCAAGAACCGTGCACATACAAAAAGAAGGCTAGGAATTTTTTCTAGTTCTTCATGGCTTAACATAGTTTGGCGCTTGCTTGTGTTGTTGTCTCTTTGGTTGGGTCAACACAAGCAAATTTATATATTTACTTATTAGATTAAAAAGCATTAATCAATATTCACAACCAAATTTGTATGAGTTGTTCATTTTCACTTGATCATTTTGATGAACGGTTAATATGGTGATTATGGTCAATTTTTGTATTTCAAGGGATCTCAGGATCTGTATCTTGTGGTTTTGTGATATTCTATGTGACCTCATTCATATTCAATGATTTTATTAACAGTAGTTAATAGTTATCCTTCCAAAATATTTTTAGTTAAATCTTAAACGTAAAATGATTGCTGCCAACTTAAATATAGAACCAAGACAATATTTATTCTAAAGCACTAATTTTCTCCTCAAATTTTACATTAAAATTATTTTTTGTTGTCAATTTCATTTCAATGTTTCATATTTTAGTAAATTTTATGTTTTAATTAACTTCTTTCAATAAATTAATAACTATATCATTAGACACTTAGACTCTGTTGATAATATTTGACTAAAGTAAGAGCAAATGATAAAATTAATCAACAACTAAAGTAAGAGCAAATGATAAAATTAATCAACATGTAAAATATTAGAGACGAAATTGACAATTGATGTAAAATTTAATGACGGAATTATTACTTTTGCCATAAAAAAAAATATCATTCAAATGCCTTGACAAAATGGACTAAATTTACAGTAATTTGGATGTTCATCCTTAGAAGTTAGAACCAACACTGATATTTGTGAATTGTGAGGCTATGAGTATCGAGCAGACAGAGTGACGAAGTCATGGTTTCATCACTCTCTCGGTGGTCGTCGTGCTCTAACAACCTCCCTCTCTCTCTGAAACCCAGGAGCTTCTCTTCCTCCTCCTCCTCCCGTTTCTCACCTTGGTCAGGTCTTCAATCATGGAGGCAAAGCCCGCTCAACCAAAACCGCACTTGGGGACCCAACGGTCCGCAACCCCACCCTACGCCGGCGACGATTGACGACGACACTCACAACGATACCCTAATTTCCGAAGCTTCTTCTTTGGCCGAGCTTGGTTCCGTAGTTCTTTCCACCAGCGATCCTCTCACCAAGGCACGCCTCTCCCATCTTGCTTACTCCAGGTGGCGCCACCACAACCTCCCTCTTGGCCAATCCACGCCTCCTACTCGACCCGCCCGACCCCAAAACCCTAAACTGGTTCGCTTCTTATTCGGTTCACATAACTGTTTTTGCTCTGTGAAAAGCAGCGTTTATGAATTGCTCCCATATGTGTAGTTACTTGTATGATTCTATTTCGAATTTGGATTATCAATGGAAGTTGCAATCCTGAGCAAATTAGGATAGACTCGTGTAACGAATGTTGCTCATCCAGTGAACCGAATTAAGTTGGGTGATATGAGATGTTCCAATAAATTCATATGTATGAACTTTATGATCAATCATGTGGTATGGAGCAAATAAAAAAAAAAAAAAGAAACAATTTAAAAGTGCACCTAGGTTGATATTTTGTTCTCTGATGTTTGTCGAACTTATTTCACTGGTTTATGAACAATCACAAATAAAGTATTGGTTACTTTTTTGTGTAATTTAATACACTGGTTAGGCGTTGGTCGTAATGTTGTATGCATAGAGAAGTTATTGACTTAGACAATTCAAATTGTTAAATATGTATGTCCTATTTAGGGAGGATTCTGGTGTTTTGCTTAATGCTTAGGCTATTTCATTCCAACTCCAGGTTTCTCATAAGGAAATTCCTGATCCCAAAAACTCTGGCCTGCCACTGAATGCTTATATGCTTCATAATTTGGCACACGTGGAGCTAAATGCAATTGATTTGGCGTGGGATACTGTAGTTCGGTTTTCTCCCTTTAGCGAGAGTCTTGGGGAGGGGTTCTTTGCTGATTTTGCTCATGTTGCTGATGATGAGAGTCGCCATTTTTCTTGGTGTTCCCAAAGGCTTGCTGAGCTTGGTTTTAAGTAAGGGTAGTTGTTACTTTTTGTGTCCTCATTTATTCATATTGATTAATGTGGTGATTTTCTACTTCTCCTATGTACGTTACTAGATATGGGGATATGCCTGCTCACAATTTACTATGGAGGGAGTGTGAAAAATCATCAGATAATGTTGCTGCACGTTTAGCTGTGATACCGTTAGTCCAGGTATCATTTTGGCTTTTCCCTTCTGTCCTCTTCTAAAGTAAATACTTTCCAGCACATGAATTTGTTTGATGAAAACTTTCTCATTAAATTTATTGATGCATCTGTTTTCACGAATCTTTAGGTTCTGATACTCCATCTATCATATATAGGATAACTAGGACAATAATGCATGATGATTTTAATTCCATGCAGGTTCTTTGGTGTAACATCAATTTATACTTTGCATGCTGAGGCTATGCATCATGTAGATGTAACAGTTTTAACATTTGAATAAGTCTGAGCACCAATCTTCACTGTAGGACTGATTCTGAGAAATTGTTATTTTTTGCTACATTGACGCTGGTAAAAAAGTTGAATAATCCTTGGTTTTTTTCTGTTCTAATTAGGGCCCCATTTTCTCTTCTCTTGTCTTCATTGCACTGCATGACAGAGTCCAATATTCAAAAAATCTCATCGCCTGATTGACGTGTGCCCTGAAAGCCTCTCATTGTCTGTATCCAGATCTTCTCATGTGAGGGGATATCATGACATAATCATGTGAGAGAGATGGACATAGAGTGAGCAGGTCCCATTTGAATGTTGAGTCTTACAATGTTTGTGAATCTATGTCTGTCTTTCTCATAATCATATGTCATGTTATCCTCTCATATGGGGATTCAAATCCTTATTGATAACTGTTTTTTTTTAGGCAGTTTAATGGTCAGGTTCAGTCCTAAGCAACTTGTAAAGATTTAGTCTTATTTATTAAGATTTGGGATATCTTATGTAATCTTTTGGGTGACTTGTATTTTAATTAGTTACCATATATTTTGGGATAGAATCCTTGGTGACTAAGGAATTAGGTACTTGGGCCTATTGGGCTTTGGTTAAGTAAACCTTGTGTATCTAGGGTTTGGGATGCCTATAAATAGACTAGTAGCTAATGGTAGAGGCATGACTTGAGAGGTAGATTAGTTCGTCAGGTTATTGTATTCCCATATTCCACATAGTGAAATCCTTTGTTCTTGGCTGGTCAGGCTGGATGTAGGTCACACTGACCGAACCAGGGTAATTTGCTTGTGTTCCTCTATTCTTCTCATATTCTGCATTCTCATATACTTGTTTAGATCTGTGATTGTTTGTTGGGAGATACTCTGAATCCTAACACAACTATAAACCTGTGGTGTAACACTTTGACAGAATCAAGGAAAAGTTTTTAAACCACTAATCTGATCCACTTCCTCAACAGTCACCAAAATGTGTTCTGCAACTCCTAGCCAAACTAAAACCTGTCTTAACTTTCAGTCCTGATGTGTTGATTTCTGGTCAAGATTTTGAATGATATCTTTTCATTATCTCAAAGGGAATAGCTTTTTCTCTTCCTTTCTGTTGATACTCCACTTTCATATCCCAACTCAGAATTTCGTTCATATTTGACTTTACTCTACCAATTGTTTGATTCACCAATACACAGTCTGCTTCTTGTCAATTATTGAGGCTCAAAGTTTTCTAAGATTTTCCGGGAAAAACAAGAAAAAGAAAATCATGACTTGGTGAGTGGTGAAATTCTGAAGTGGGAGTTCATAGATATTCTGGAATCCCGATACCATATAACGCAAGTTTTTTGATCTCTGGGATAGTAATGAATAGCTGCATATTTTGCCATTACTGCTCTTTTGCTTTTTGGCAATTCACTTCAATATTCTTAGCTTGGTGTATAAACTGCAACTCCAAGGGAAATAAGCAGATCATGCCTGAGGTTGCACAATAGAGTCCCTTATGCAGAAGAATTTTTCTAGTTTCACAGAGGTTTTAAAGTTATAGCAGAAAACCTTGCGTGAGAGATAAAAGGTTTAAAGAAGAATTCTGGCTTCTCTTTGTAACTTCTCATGAGATCCGACATATCTTCTTTCCTCCTAAAAGTCTTCTTCGTTCCGCATAAAGATGAGAGAGGGAAGAGAGAGAGAGAGTGAAGGAATTGCAAAGTGACAGAGAAATAAATGAGAAGGAAGGGGAAGATACACTAAAAGCAAACAAAGGGAAAAGAAAGAAACGAGCCATTTGTACCTCTAATGTTTTTCTATTTTTTTGGAACATAGACAAGAACAGTTCAACCAACTAAATTCCACTTCTTGTCTACTTGTGTTCTTTTTTAGACCTGTGAGGATTGACGTCATCCACCATTATCTGTTTCATAATTTTTGTTTCACATAAGTTAGTTTACTTGTACATATAATTTTACTCCCAATCATATATAGTTCTGAATTGAACCATGTTTCAAAAAGTCACCTCCTGCTTTCTAGAGGAGCAAAGATTGTCAACTAGATGTCTGAAGTAACCTTTGACATTATTGTCAAATTATTGAAACTGCTTTCCCTTAGATATCACATGCTGCAGACTTAAAAAGTTGCTTTGATTTTTTGTGATCTTGATTCCCTGAATATCCATATTTAGTTTTACTGTAGGAGGCTAGAGGACTTGATGCAGGACCACGCTTAGTGCAAAAATTAGTTGGTTTTGGAGACAACAGGACATCTAAAATCGTGGCTAGAATTGCTGACGAAGAAGTTGCACATGTAGCAGTTGGTGTCTACTGGTTTGTTTCTGTTTGTCAGAAATTGAATTGTCCCCCGGACTCTGCTTTCAAAGGTTTGATTTTGAAGGGCCTATTCATCTCATTTTGTCTGCTCACTTATGCCACTATTGAATGCATGCACGCTTCAACACTAAAAATTTCTACTACCATGCAGACTTGCTGAAGGAATATAATGTAGAACTCAAGGGTCCCTTCAATTATGCAGCACGAGATGAGGCTGGTATTCCCCGTGATTGGTAAGAACCTGTACATTTATGTGGTTGGTTTTCTTCCTACAAAATTTCAGGTTTACATGGTTTACTAGACAAAACATTCTCGTATAGGCTTACTCTAGAAAACACAGATACTTCATTTTGACGAATCTGTGTCCAACACATGTCCATATCCAATATGAGTCAAAATTTAAAATCAATTTTTATGATTTTGATACAGTGAAAAATAGAAAAATATCGACACGTGACACTGTCACAGTTTGTTATGAATAAATATTGTAATTTATGAATAAATATTGTAATTTTTTAAGTTTTCATCAAGGTTTATGACTTTAATTGTCTCTTCATTTTTTATTTACTATTAGAATTACAATATATATATATATATATATATATCTTATCATATCATGTAATTTCAAGAATCTTGCAATGTCACTAGTTCATAGGCTTTAATAGAAAAATTTGTGCTAGATAAATAAATTTCCTTTTAGCTGTGTGTTCCTTCTTCTTACCCGTTACTTCCCTCATTTACTGTGTAGGTATGACACATCATCTACTAGCAATCGGGAGAAGAAGGATGATAATGACAAGAATAAGCAGCTCTTAGCGGTAAGTAATTATAAAGAAATTATCAGTTTAACGCTTTAACTCAGTATACCAATAATAATAGTAATAGACCAAAACAATCATAATGCAAGAATAGACTCCTAAGTATATTAATATATTAATTTGCATTTCAATATGATTTATTTATGACTTATTTTCGCGCAACCTTTTTTTTCATAATAATAAAAGACTATTTCTCAATATTCGTATCAATCAATTTTCATGTTGCAATTTAGTAATTATTTTCTTAATAAAACTATTCTTTTAGTTCTTACGTGTCAGATAGCATCGGACTCAATTCATATATATATTTTTAAAATAATTCAATTTCGTCAAATTATTAGAATTTCTTGCAAAAATGTTTGGTCAATCTTTATTTATGTTTTTTCCTTATGTTCTAAATTAAAGTTTTATCTCTTTTTGTTGATTATTATTTCACATATTAATATTTTGATAGAAAATTTATATTATATAAAAATTAAGACTCAAAATATCTAATGTATTTGTTTAAATTGTAATTGGTTTTTAAAAAATTATATTATTTGGTTTTGTTTATAATATTTCTATAAAGGTTCATCTGAAACATTTAACTATAAAACATGGAATTGAATCTAATTCGGAGATAAAGGATGAAAAGAAAACGTTTTCTGATTGCAGGTTCGTGAGAGGCTGGCTTCCATTATTGAAATGGAGGGTGAGAGAATCTAAACACGAGTAGGTAGGTGATGGAGGAGGATGCTTGAAGCAGCCTCTGATGACCCAAAAGACAAGAAAGCTTGGAAATGTCAAAATTCCACCTTATGACGATGGACCCCTTTTGGGACATTTGACATGGCAATGTGTTTTCATTTTTGTTTGCAAATATTTTGGTCATCTTATTAATCATCATATTACATTTTAGTTTAGATTTTCGGTCTTGGATTTATCTGACACGTGTTTGAGTCTCAGAATTAGGGCTTTCGTTCTTATCCTTGCTGTATCTATTATAGGAGTCCATTATGAAGCCATTGTTGTATTTGTTACGCATCTTCAGTGATTAACTACTCCCATTATATTATACTAATAAAAATGTCATGGGCAAAGAAAAAGAGAACCAACAGCTAAAGGCTTAGGGTATAATAATAATACAAATATTGCATTGCACTCAATCTTGAATTTACGTCGCAATTAATGTTTTTTAAGAAAAAAATATGGGAGGATATTGTATGTTTCATGTCAATGCTAAAGAGCAAAGATAGACGCGCATACAAAACAAGAAAAAATCCATTCCAATTTCCAATATGTAACTCTCTGTAGTCCTTTTCTTTTTCGTAGAAACTCTCAGTAGTCAGAACACTACAAATAAAGAGGGGAAAAAAAATTCTTTTGTGCACACTTCTGATATTAGAGAGTACTAAATGTTTTAAAAAATAATAATAAATTTTGGACCTAAGAATTACAGACCGGATCACTGGACTACTGTCAAATAAAATTCTTGGCTATATTTTTATATATTTTTTAAAAAAGTATATGTGTGCTATTGAATATTGGATAGAGTCAGTCAATAGACAACTTCTCTGACCCAATTTAATTTTTTTAAAAAAAAGAAAAGGAAGAAAGAATATTGAAAATGAGAGAAAGGAAATTAAGGGAATAAGGTTGGAGGAAATATCAAAAGCCACCTTCGGTGGAAAAACTAGTGACGGCATTATAAGCATTGTTTTGAAGTTTTGATTTTTCAAACCCCAAAAGCGTGTTCCGTGTCCTTTTTCCTCTTTCTATATTTACTCACCAATTGCGATTATACATCTTCTTGTCTTCTTGGAACTTCGAATCCAAACCCTTTCTTTCTTTCTTCCATATTTCTCATTTTCCTTCTTCTCCTTCTTCTTCTTCTTCTTCCATTCATCACTCCATCAACAACAACAGCATCAATAGCACGAAACTATGTGTAACTCAGACGGTGAGTGCAGGCCATTAGGTTTCCTCTTAGGTCTTCCCTTCGCCTTCCTCTCTCTTCTCCTTTCCATCGTCGGTATCGTCATCTGGATCGTCGGGTAAATTCCTCTCTCTCTCTCTAGATTTCTCCTCATAACTTCAATTTCGCTCTGTTCTTTCTAGATTATCGCAACATATTCATCCTCCTTTGATTTGATTTTGTTAAGATCTTAATTACATTTCAGTGTTTCATGCTTATTTTATGGAATTGGAATTGATGATTTTGATTAAATTTTTTCAGATTGTTGTTGACATGTATTTGCCCTTGCTGTTTGTGCGTGACGGTGATAGTGGAGCTTGCTTTAGGGTTGGTCAAGGCTCCCTTACACGTCATGGAGTGGTTCACTTCTCAGATCCCTTGCTGATCTTTCCTTTCTCTTCTCTTTTATTCTACTAATTTTTATTTTATATGTCTTTCTTTTCTTTAATCTTCATCATCTTCTTGTTCATATTCTTTTTTTTTTTTTATTAATTGAGGGAGTGATTTGAAGTTAGTTAGTGTTGATCTGTGTTGATTCTAGTTTATTCCTATTGGAAACTTACAGTATTTGATTCAATGAATTCCTTGTTGGCTGTTGCACAATAAGAAGATTGATGAATTCTCTGTACACCATTGTTTCTTATTAATAAATCATGAGGTATATTATGCTTGATCTTGATCTCCAGTGAGTCCATTTTATTTATCTCTTTTTTTTTTGGGCCAGAATTCCATTTTATTTATCTGGATAAACTTAAAGCATTTTGGCCCACCAACTTGCATCTTGTGAATTGAGTCAATATTTGAACAGATAATATATGATTGACTCCCAAAAAACACAGAATATATTGGCAGTTAGCAAAACTCCTTTAAATTCCGTACTTTATTTTCTCGTTTGTCAATTTTGGTTTCTTTTAATATTACCTTTTTCTTTTCTCCTAAACATGCTTTTTTTTTGGCCAACTAAACATGGTTCCATCAGCATGAGTCGATATATCTTATTTGTGTATGTCATTTAATGAGTAAAATCTTAATTATTAATTATATGATAGAAGAAATCCTCGTATTAATCTTATCACAATCTCACATGACTAAACGTATACTTGGAAGACATAATTTTTTCCTAAAATAAACTCCAAATGAAGGGTTAGTCTAAGATGTAATATCTCATTTTATTGCATTTCATCAAACACCAATAAGCCAATCAAAATATGTCATATTTTATATTTTATGGTAATTATATTTTCACATTTCAGATTTCTTTTAAATAGGTTTATGCACTTACTCCAAATTTAGAAGTTTTACAAATAACATGGAAATACTTTTCATTTAGGCAATATGTTAAGTTATAGATTGTTAACCTGTTTTCTATTTAGGCAATATAAAATTTCATTTGACAAACAAAGATACAATTTATGTAACAAACAAATCCCAACGTTCTTAAAATAACCACAAGCTGCCTCTCATGTCCTTTGATTAACAGCATCATCTGTCTTTAATTTTTTGTTAATGAAAAACAATTTGAATTTTTTATATTTAAATTATTTTCTCTTATACAAAACATCTCCTTCGGCTAAATCTTTGCGAATTAATTCCTTGTTATGCCAAAAAACAAAAGGATTTCCTGAAGCCCAAATTATTCTATGAATCAAAATAGCAACATTAGTTGGGCTCAACTTTTTATTCTGCCCAAATATTTTCCTTGATGTGAAGTCCAGAACTCATTGGGCCTAAAACTTTACTCTTTTCAGCCCAAAACACTTTGTTTTCTCCAAAAACATCTAAAATGTGTTGAATTTAAAAGCAAACTGGAAATCTGATCAAATTACAATTGGATTTTTTTTTTTTATTGTTTTTGATAATCAATTACAATTGGACTTAAGAGAATTCACAAAAAAAATCAATTTACACAAAAATGAAGAGTAAATTACACATAGTTTGGATCGGACTCAAATGCATCTTGGCATAAGTAACACTTGGTTTAGACTCTTTAAATAAAAATCTCTACGTCTAAAATATGATTATTAGTCCCAATTTTAGCATATCAAGTTAAATAACAATTTTTTCCCCTTAAAAAATCCTTCTTGCATTCATCTATAAAAGGATGTTCTTGGCCAAATTTGAGCATCCAACTTTAAACTTCATAATTTTCCATTTTATCATGATATGGGTTGGTATAATCCCACATTCTCACCTTCCTCTTATCCTCAAATAGTCAATACTTAATGACATTTTTATTTTCTTTCTGAATTATCAAAATACTCATATTTAATGAGTATTATTAAATTTTATTCCATGAATTTATGCGTAAATTCAGATGAAAAGTAATAGGTTTAAATTAAAAAAAAAAACAAAAGAGTTCAAGTATAGAATTTTATTCAAAAAGAGATTTTGTTTGGATGAAGGTCTCCACTCTCCAGGAACAAATTGAAGTTGAATAACGGATAACCCTTAAAAATGGCATGTTCTCTCTCTCACACACTCAATATGCCACCCCTTCCTCAATAAGTAGCGTGTAAGATTCTCTTATCGCTCCTTAATTATGATTTTGTATACATTAATCACTGCAAACTTCCTAATTCGCTCACAGATATTGTGCCATTTCTATCTACATTATCCCTTCCAAATTCTTGCCTCCTCGCTCACACTTATAATTCAGGTCCTTTGACTTTTAAGAAGACATCAGTTCTGCTTAGGGATGACAATGGTTTAGGATACTTAGGATATTCATCTGTATCCGTCCGAAAAAATATTCGAAATCCGTCGGATACCGGATATCAGATACGGATACGGATAGTGAAAATTAAATTTTACGAATATTGTCATCGGATACCATATATCCTATTACTTATTTAATTTTTATATTTTACTTTTAATTTAACATTTTATATATAAATATTTAAANTAGTAGCAAAACCACCGGATACCCTATCCGTTGCCATCCATAGTTTTGCTATATTTGGAGAAGCATTATATCTTTAAAAGTTTTCCAATTTAAAATATTTAAAATTTATAAATATAGAAGAGAATAAGAGATTAAAGATACAAGCATTATGATTGAAAATATGAAATATGACTAAAAATGTATTTTGTACAATTTTTTTTTGAAAATATTTTCTGAAAATATTTCTTGAAACAGATTGAAAACAAGAAACGTCAAAAAGACGTTTCCAGTATTTCTAAAAATAAACTTATGATATTTTGCAACTTTACACAAAAGTAAATTATTTAATCATATTAATATCATCATTTAGTGATAATTAAACTTAAAAGCATATAAAAATTAACGTTATTCAAGTGAATATAATTTAAATATGAATAAAAGGGAATTTTTGACTTTATAAACAAACATATTTCTTAAATATTGAAAACTTAGTAATGAAAATAGAATTACAGAAATGAAAACAAAAAATAAAAAACATGAAATATTTCTTTAAACCAATGAGGCCCTAAAATTCTCATTTTTAATTCTCCAATCTCCTCCAATTTTTAATTTTTCAAATAAAGGAAAAATGTTTCAATCATCTTCCCTTTCCTCCCCTTAATTAGTACTAGGAATAACAAAGATATATACATATTATATATATATATTAGTTAAAATTTATCTTTATTAATCTAAATTTGACCAGTAATTATAGAGTTTTTCAAAAAAAAAAAAGTTATATTCACACAATTTTAAATTCGAAACTTTACTTAAACATCTATTATTTTTGTTTTCCCTTCTACCTCGTGTCTACATAAAATGATAATGTAGAGAGAGGAAAAAGAAAAAGAAGAAGCTCAATCAGCTTCCTTCTACGTTATATCTGATTCTTCTTCTTCTTACGGTAATGTACAATATAATAATGCAAGGTATATATATATATATTAAGAGTATACCAGAAGTATCACAACGATCCAGTAGGTATACAGTATATTTTGAAACATTATATTGGTCCTATACACATTCGAACGTGCCCTCCTTTTTATAATTTTATCACAATATATAATCCACTCATTCTGTCTCATTTCACGTGGCTTACGTAACAAATCGTTTGTGTAAACTACGTACACCACTGTTTCATCCAAAAGCAATTAATTTCATCCAATATAAAACATAGAGATTGGTAATTCTAATTCACCCAATTATATTACGCCATTATATTTTGAAATATGCATATTACAAGATACTTTTTGTTGATTTTTTAAATAAAAATACAAATACATCTAGACAATTTAGGGTCTGTTTGGGAGTCCTTGCATTTCAATCCAAGCTCATCCAAGTGATTGAGATGAGATGATGTTGTAATGTGATGAGATGAGATGATGTATTGGTATTTAGGTGATTTTAGAGAAAATAATGTTAAATAAAGTGTGAAATTATATAAAAGGGTATGTAATGATTGTGGTTGGTTGAAATAGATTTATAAGTTTTTTTAATTTGTATAGGGATAGAAATGGTAGGAAATAATGAAATGAGATGGAGATAATGAGATGAGATGAGATGATAAGTGTTTGGTGGTGGGTTGGATGAGATGATATTGAGATTAGATGCTCTTGGAAAGCGTGAGAATGAGATATTTTTGGATGAAGGGTTTAGGGTCAATCTCATTGGATGAGATGATTGACCAAAATGAAAATAATATTAAAATTATTTTAAGACTACAATTTGGTCCATAAATTTGTACATGTCCAATTAATCAATCCCTAACATGTGTAAATGATAACTCGGGGCCTGTAGAAAATCCTGCTCATCAATAATTGAGTCTATTTATGAAATTCAACGACCAAAAAATAATAAACAATAGTTTGGGGACTAGAATGCAAATAACATGAAAATTATTGTAAACATACAATTTGGTCCACAACTTTGTATCGATCCATAACTAATCTCGTAGTTTGATAAACAAAATAAGACCAGAAATAATTTTATTATTGAAACGAAATTAATCTCATAGTTTAAGGATCAGACTAGTAACAATGCCAACAAATGGGAAGATAAAAAATTATTTTAACTCCTTTTAATTTTTACACAAAACTTCATAAAATATATTGAAAAAAAGTATGGATTGAATTGTATAATAGTAAAAAACATATAGGAATGTTGCAGTTTGGACTAAAAAATATAACAAATATTTTGCGGACCAAAATGCAACTCATCTCGTAATTTGAGTAAAAAATCTAACCATAAATAGTTTTATGACCGAAAAAATAAAAGAACATTGAGACAATAAAAAACAAAACAACATTGCAATTTTTTGGCTACCCATGATTTGAACAAAAAAAAAAATAACTGACACGTGGAAATTTGTGTATTTTCCCAACTAAAAAATAACTGTTATTTCTCCATTATCCACAACATATCGGATGATTTTGGACATGAATATAGAACAAAAAATAGTTTGAGGACCAAAATGAAACTAATTGCATAGTTTGAGGAAAAGAAACTAAACAAAAAATAGTTTTATGAGCCAAAGAAACTGAGCTCATAGTTTGAGGATCAAAATGCTTATAAAAGTGAAGAGAATACTGTAACGAGAATAGAAGAAAATTGTAACTTAAAAAATAATTTAAGGATTCAATTGTATATTTTACTCAAAACAAATAAACAAATATTGGGACTAAAGAAATAACAACATTGCAAATGAACAAAAATAATTTTTGTTTAATTAAGTTAATATAAATATATATATATATATATAATACAATATATAACATTTTTATATATATATGTATTTAAGAATTGAGAATAAGAGAAAGATATAATATATATATATAATAATAACAATATATTTTTATATATATATTTGAGAGAGATGTATGTGTGAAGGAGAGAGAGATGTGTAGGTGAAAAAGAAAAAAAAATGATAAAAAATGTTAGATAGAGAGAGAAAATGTGAGGGTATGTAAAATTACTATTTTACCTAATTGTTTTTTTTTATATGTGTATTAGAGAATAGATAATTATAGGTATATGAGTAGGGATAGTTTAGTAAATGTAAGAGAAAATGAGATGATGTTGTAAATGAGATAATGACGTGAATGAGATAATGACGTGAATGAGATGAGATGAGATGAGATGAGATGAAGGGTCCAACAAATTCTCAATCGTTACTGTTTATCTAATCCTAAGATGAAATGATGATTCAATGAGATGGGATTGAGATTTTGGAGCCCCAAAAGCCCTTAATTGTCTCCATAAAAATTGTCCTAGCTGCTTAGCAGTTACATTAATAGCGTCCCAAAGCTTCATTTTCATTCTCCCATTTTTTGGCAAATAATTAGCATATCTCATGCCTCATGGAGGAATCTGGGTTATCATTTATGGTAGGTGCTTAATTAATATTCTAATATTTTCTCAGATACCTATTTGACTAAAATTGGATATCACTTATTTAATTTCTAAAGAAATATTACAAAAAATGGTACCATGAACTGTGCTTATATTTCTTTTTAGTAAATTAAAGTATTCTGAAATATTGATATCATGTTTTATTCGTCATTAACACTTCGATACCTAAAGTTTTTTTTTCATTACTTTTTGATGGAAAAAAAAACATGCGGATCGTGTGTATAGTAAAAAATACAAAATTCACCTTTTTAAATTCATATAAAAAATTCAAGTAAAAGAAGAGGATCAAGTGAAGAATTTTCCTTTGTTTTCTATTTTGGTCCAATTCATATCCTCTATATCATTATACTTATACGTCATATATAGTATGTGACTTAAATTAAACAGCTGGTATTACAACTCTAACATAAAATATATATACATACGTCTCAGAACTTGAGAAATGGAAATCCACTATCCATAACCTCATTACTCATTAGCTATATCAATCATATAACCATATCGATCTCTTTGAACCTTGAACCATGGATGACACCACCAACTTATCATTATCAATGGAGGCATTAGAAGACATAATGGAAGGCAACTCATCAGAGAAGACAAAACAGCTTGCTAGATTCTCGAGCTGTCGTGGTGTCTCCTTTGAAATCAACCCAAACCGACCTAACCCATTTGCCTTACCATCTTCCCCAAATCGAACCGAACCACCCCACCACTGGCTATGGCTCCCATGGGCTCGAGCCGTTAGCCCGAGCCGTAGCCGAACCAGCAGCCACTTCTGTGACATAGACATGGTCATGGACCATGTGCTCGAGCTAGAGTTCATAGAAGAACAAGTAGAAGCTAAGGATTTAGAAGACACACAAACACGTATTGCACCAAAGAACTCGAGGAAATCGAGGTTGTCTGTGATTCTACAAGATCAAGGCTTCACGGTGTACAAGTTTTTATTTTTAGTTTGCTTTACCGCTAACATGGCTGTTCTGGCTCTATCCGTTTGTGGGTATTTTCAATACGCCAAAAACAGAGCCACTCTGTTTTCCATTTGTAACATTCTGGCTCTAACGTTGTGCAGAAGCGAAGCAGTTTTAAGATTAGTGTTTTGGTTGGTTGTGAAGATTTTTGGTAAGCCATGTGTATTTCTTAGAATCAAAATCATCATCACTTCCTTCCTTCAAAGCCTCGGAGGAATTCACAGTGGGTGTGGAGTTTCCTCCATAGCTTGGCTTCTTTATTCCATAATTCTCACTCTCAAAAAACCACAACAAACCCCAAGAGAAATCATAGCCGTTGCTTATGGAATCCTGTTTCTGATTTCACTGTCTTCCCTTTCTGCTTTCCCTCTCTTTCGTCACCTTCACCATAACGTTTTTGAAAGAACACATCGTTTTGCAGGATGGATGGCTCTCATTCTTCTCTGGTTCTTCCTCATCCTCATAACAACCTATGATCCTTCATCAAACACATACACCATGAAATTCTCTATGCTTCTCAATCGCCAAGAGATTTGGCTCACATTAGCCATATCCATCCTCATAATATTACCATGGCTGACCATAAAAAAAGTTGAAGTCAAAATCTCATCACCATCAAGCCATGCTTCTCTTATAAAATTCCAAGGAGGTGTGAAAGCTGGCTTGCTAGGAAGAATAAGCCCAAGCCCATTATCAGAATGGCATGCTTTTGGAATCATATCAAATGGAAAAAAAGACCACATGATGCTAGCAGGTGCGGTAGGTGACTACACTAAATCATTAATCATGAACCCACCGAGCCACCTTTGGGTTCGGACCCTACACTTCCCTGGCTTGCCTTATTTAATAAATTTGTACCAAAGGGTGGTGCTTGTGGCCACTGGCTCGGGGATATGTGTGTTCTTGTCGTTTTTGATGCAACCATGTAGTACAAGTGTTTTTTTGGTGTGGGTGGCGAAGGACATAGAGGTAAATTATGGGAAGGAGATGATGGAGATAGTGGGAGGGTACCCTAAAGAGAAAGTGATAGTTCATGATACGGCAATAAGTGGGAGGCCTAATGTGGGAGAGATGAGTGTGGAGGCTGCCATTAGGTGGGAAGCTGAGGTTGTTATTGTTACTAGTAATCCTCAAGGGAGTAGGGATGTTGTTAGGGCTTGTAAGAAGGCTAGGATTCCTGCTTTTGGGCCTATTTGGGATTCTTGAAAAAAAGGTAAGATAATTAGTTAAGGATATGATATTACTGTTAATTATGTATTTAACATGGAACAGGGTTTTGCTAATAATCAATTCTTGTTTATTTTTTTTTATACATATATATATGGTCTGTAATAATGGACGCCAATAATTAGTATATATATTACTATTTGTTCCTTTATTTTAGTGTAAATGTATATATTTTTTATTCTCTGAATTTTGTATTAGAAATATATTCTTTTATATTTTATTCATGTAATAAGTAAATAGTTAGTTAAGGATCAAAAGGTATATCAATATAGACTAAATTACAATTTTGAAATGAATTAAAGACTAAAAATTTATTTGTCTCTTGATTTTATGTTCATTTTGTAAGAATTTTGTATATTCTCTCAAAAAGAACAAAATTGAGAGAAGTAGGCATATATGGCAAAGTGGTTATATATACGGAAAATGAGTTGTGTTTCTTAAAGTGAAAGAGAATGATAGAAAGAGAAACCAAAATTTTATATAGCATATACTACATGGTAATATTTATATATAGAACACAGAGACAACCCAGAGCATAAAAAACATCCAGTAGTTGTAGTTTTTCAGGTGAGAACTTTGTAGTTGGTACCGAGGAAGGACACAAAAAGCAAAAAAGACCCACAACAGTTTACAACTTAAACGAACTGAAGACAAAAGCGATTCATTCTCCTTATTTATTGACAATTTCACACACAACATAAAACAACCAACCACTTCACCAAAACATGACATGGATCAAATTTGACCTCACTCAGACAGATGATTCCTCAACTTTTACGAGTTGTTTGACGGATCTTAAACTCCTCTTGGCGTTTGATTCCTCCACTGACACCCTGTTTCGACACTGTCTCCAAGTCATCATCGTTTTCTCCAACAACAATGGCTTTCGTAGTGTGTGCAATCTCAGATATGGTCTCTCCAATGGCATCCAAAACCCCACCTTCTTGTTGTTTTTGGATTCCATAATTTTGTGTTGTGACGACTCTCTCGCCTGGTTTCAACATGGTCTCGCCAATCTCACCCACTGTTTCACCCACTGCTCCTAACACCTCGCTTCCTCCTTGCGTCGCTGCATCCAGTGGCTTCTTCATTTTTTCTAATGTCTCCCGCGATGGTTTCATATTTTGCGCATAAGTCCCTATTGTCTCCCCTATCCCACTCACTTTTTCCATTGTCTCCTCCGATGGCTTCAGGTGTTGCCCATAAGTCCCTATAGTTTCGCCGATCCCACCTCCTTCTTGTTTTGCTTGGAATTCCCCTTTCCTTCCTTCTGTCAATGGCGTCTCCTGCGTCTCCTCAAGTCACACACACGTTGGATATTGAAAACCAAGATTTAATTAAAGGAATAGAAAGTAGAAATGAAATTAACCTGTTGGTGTTGTTGTGGTTGTGATGATGCTCTTTTGGCTTCTTCCTTCTTCCTGGCCGTGTATTCCTCCGCCGTATCACCTGCCGCCGCCGCTAATCCTTTAACAGCACCCAGTGATTTCGCGGCGATCTCTGTTGCTTTATTCGCCGCATACCCTGCCGTCCCTTGAACAACATTCGCCACAGCCTTGGTCCCCTCCACCGTGGCTTTGGTCGTGTAATCCGCCGCCGTCCACCCTGCCACCACCGCCTTATCCTTGAGATCGCCGGCCACCTTCCCCGCATACTCCGCCGCCGTCTTCCCAGTCTCCACCGTTACATCCTTCGCCTGAACCGCCTTCTCACCGACATAGCTCGCAGTGGTGCCTCCCGCCGATTTCGCCATCTCCGCCGCTTGCAAGGTGTAATCTTTTGCCTTTTCGGCTACTGGGACGGTGTAATCCACCGCCGTCTTGGTGGCGCTTGAAAGGTTGTCTTTTGCAGCGACGTAGCCTTGCTGGGTTTTGTCCAATGCCACGTCCTTGGCTTGGGTTGCTTTTTCCATTGCAGTGTCCTTTGCTCGTGATGCTGTCTCTATAGTAACGTCCTTCGCTTGTGCTGCTTTCTGCTGAGCTGTTTGGGTGGTGGAACCAATAGTTTCGGCTGCAGATTGCTTGGCTCTCTCGTAACGGTCCTGAGCTCCACGTAAGGCTTGCATAGTGTTCTCTTGGACTTGGCCTCTGTATTTTGAAATGTCTTCCATGGTGGATTGAGATTGTTGTTGTTGATTCCTTCTCTGTTCTTGAATCTTCACTCTCTCCCTTTCTGCTTCTAGCTCTCTGTTATTATGATCCCTGTTTTCTACTCCTTCGAATTTGCAAGTTATAACGGCAGTTGGGCCTTCCGTTGCAACTCCAACCCTGCCTTTAACTTCTCCTCCTGCTCTGTTCTCCTGCTGCAAGGTGGTTGTTGGTGCAGCTTTCTCTGCTTCGACTTTTCCTCTGTTTTCTCTCCTTTCCCTATCAGATACTTCTCTGGTTCGACTTTGGAGATGAGAAGCATCATGATGACGAGCATCATCTCTGACTGCTTGAGCACTCACCTCAAACTTGCCCATATTCGCAGGATTGGTAGAGCGGGCTTTATCAGCATAGGAATGTCCTGTTCCCTTGTGGACTTGATCAGAGAGAGATTCGAAGTGTGTACCGCCATGCTGTGGAGTGTCTTTTGCTCCTGCCACGTCAGACTCCTTAACATGTTCGGCAAGATGCTCGAAGTGGGTGGTCATTTTGGGGACTCGGTTCTTCTCCACGTGAACCTCCTTCTCCGTGGTCTTGTTCTCCCTGCGTGACAATTGCTCTGACGCCATGCTTACGATGTTGGTTGATGATGATAAATTCAGATTTGATTAGTTAACGTCGTTTGTAGGAAGATAGAGGTTGATTAACGTTGGATAGCTAGGTAGTGTAAGATGTGAGGAGTGGGAGAAATTAGAAAGGTGAGGGTTAAAATAAAGGAAGCGTGAAGGGGTGGATATGCATGGGAGAGGAGATGTAGTGCCACGTGGGAGGGTGGTGAGAACCAATGACATGACTCAGCTTGTGTTGTGTTGTGTTGTGTTATGTGTACGGATTAGGATCACTTTCATATTCATATTCATATTCATATTCATATTCATATTCATATTCATATTCATATTACTAACTTGATGTTTCAACTTTGAAGAAGGAGGCTTCCTGGGTGACAGACACATGGGAACTTCCAAACATTGACGAGTATCAATAACCACTACGGATCCTACAACACATCTGGCCTCTCTTTCCCCCTTCTAACATTCCTTCTTTATCCTCTTTTTCCCTTCCCAATATTCTTGCCGCCTTATTTATTAATTCTGCATACTTCATCTTTATTTATTCCACCTATATTCTTAATAAACTTTTTACAATAAAATTTAGAACCTCACTATGATTAAAACATGCTTTTAAAATTCAATGACCAGTTATGGTCTTAATAGTGCTATTTACATATTGTTTCTCATCAATGTTCTCATATTACCATTTAACTTCTTATTAACTAAACCAATATTTGTTATAATGAAAAACAAACCTTACAAAAAAAATAGTTAGGTATAAAAGAAAAAGTCATGTGAAGCTAGGTGAATTGTCAAACACATTATATAGAACTTATAAACTTGTAATATCCATGATTTTGTAAACCACTAGGTAATTCTATTTTACTTTATTTCTCTCATTGCATTATCCTCTAGCTGTCCTTATCTTCATTTTTAAATCCATAGCGTCCCTTGTTGTTTTGGTCAGAAATAGAGTCCCTTTTCAATTTGAGATGCATACAATAAAGCCGAAGCTGGATCGACAAATTGGGCTAGCCCATTCCATTGAGCAAAAGATGAATTTTTTGCCTCTAAATATCAATTGTTGGATCAAGTTTCTTTATGTAACTTCTTTTCCTAAATTTTTTTATTATAATTATGAGCTAAATTATTAAACTGATCTTTATTTATTAAAACAAGTAAATTATCAAAAAAAAAATTCATAGAGAACTCAAACACAATTCTCAAACATAGGTAGTTTTGTTAGGCTTTCTTAAATTCCTATACCTATTTTTCATAGTATTAATGAACAGGGATTAGTTTTTAAACTATTTATCAAACTATACTAATTTTACTGTTCATTTCTAGAGCACGCCATCTTACTACGCAGGGTCCATTACTGAAATGAAACAAGAAGCTAACGTAGGGCGCATACAGAAAACCAAAGTTGCAAAATTTAATTTTGAGAAATTTAAATGCAAGGCGCACACAATAAATTGGATCTATAGAATTTTTTTTCCAAATTCTTTTTCTTAAAACTTAGGGTGTACACAACAAATTGGATCTACAGAATTATTTTTTCAAAAAAAAAAATTCACACAAGGCGCGAATGAGAAATAAAACAAATTCAAAATTGAATTTTTTGCACCCTCCACAAATTAAATTTGTTTTATTTGATTAAAACTCTATTTTTGGTTTTTAATATTGTTTCTAAATTTCATTTTAGTACATAATGTATTTTTTGTTCTATTTTATGTGTGATTCAAATCTGAATGCGATGAAATTAAACTAAAAGTTAAAGTTGATTAATTTTTAATTTGTCTAGTTGGAATTATTAGTGAACAAGGTGAAATCATGCCCGAAAATGGACCAATTGTTTCATGAATTTGGTCATATCTCTCTCATTTCAAATTCAAATGCAACAAAATCGGAGCTGCAAGTTACTCTTGACAAATTCTTTATCTGTCTAGTTGGGAATGTTGATAAATGAGGTCAAATAATGCTTCGAAAGTAAGTTTGGAGAAAACATCAACATCAGCATTTGAAGTACTATTTGACCTCGTTTATCAATGGTCCCAACTAGATAGATAAAGAACTCATCAAGACTAACTTGTAGCTCCACTTTTATTGCATTTGAATTTAAAATGAGAAAGATATGACCAAATTCATGAAAGAAGCGGTCTATTTTCGGGCCCGATTTCATGCTTGATTTGACCTCGTTTACCGATAATTTCAACTGGGCAAATAAATAATTAATCAAATTTAACTTGTAACTTTAATTTCATCGCATTCAGATTTGAATTATGCATCAAAATAAAGCAAAATATACATTATGTACTAAAATGAAATTTAGGAACAATATTAAAAACCAAAATAGATTTTTGATCAATTAAAAGAATTGCTATTTAATTTGGGTATGCTTCATTTGTGATATGCGCCCTATGTTTCAATAAAATTTTTGAATGCTCCATTTATTGTTAGCGCCTTGTGTTGTGAGTGAAAATATTAAATTTTTAAACATTCCAATTAAAGATAGCGCCTTGTATCAGGTAGAAAAATAAATTTTTGAATGATTCATTTGTTGAATGGGCCTTGTGTTGTGAGTATTAATTTTTGAATAATTCATTTGTTGAATGCGCCCTGCGTTCTATTGTTATCTACTTTAACTCATGCGCCCTGTGTATAAAGAGATCAGATGAACAATGAAAATGACATATTTTGCTGAATAGTTTAAAATGAAATACCTGGCTAATAATACTTAAAAAAAATAAGTATAACTTTTCACTTTTCTCAGTTTTGTTATCATTTAGAAACTAAAGAGCCATCCATGCATTTCCAAACTAGAGCCAATTTCAGGTCCTTGTCAACAACAATTCTAGAATTCAATCAATTATTTCTTACAAATGAAGAAGGGAAGGCCAAGTTTGTGGCACAAATAATATTAATTTACAATTTTGGAACACAAAACCAAACCCTTTTAATAATAATTAATTCCCACAACAATTACACGAGCAAACTAATCAAAAGCTTCCTCTAACAAACTACAACATAGGTCTCATCATCAGTTCTGATGTGATCCAAAGCATAAGACAAACTTCCCCTAGAAAAACTACTATGAAGGTTTTATCAATTCTGATGGAATCTGATGCATTAGACGAAGGAACGGAATTAGGAACAGAGGTTTTGTTATTAGTCACGAAAAAGAGCTGCATGAAGAAGTTCATTCCAAGTATCAGGAAGACCAGGAAGGCACCAATGGCTGCAATCTTGTGCCATGACCCCACTGTATCCCTCTGGGTGTGCATCTTTTCTGTACTGTGAGAGTGTGGTGACATCCAGAAAGTACACAGGTTTCTTCATTCTGCTTAGCACTTTGTTCACCACAACCCAAGCCATGGGTGTGCCTGCTGGGTACTTCAACCCAAAGAATGGCTCTGTCTCTCTCATGCATGACTTTGTTGGCTCATTCCAATCTCTCCCCCTTTAATTTGCCAATTTCACCCATTATTTATTAGTTTTAAACTGTAGAGATAATCATATTTTTTAGCTAAATTACACTTTGGTACTCTATTCTTTCAAAAGTGACATTTTGGTACCCTGTTCTTTGCACCGTTAACATTTCAGTATCTTGTTTTTTCAAAAGTGATAATTTGGTACCATAACAAAGATAGAACAAGGTAACAAATCGTGAAAGAACATGGTACCGAAGTGAAAATCGATCCATAGAACAAGGTACTAAAATATCACTTTTGAAAGAACATGATACCAAATTGTTAACAGTGCAAAAAACAGAGTACCAAAGTGAAATCAGTCCATAAAATAAGGTATCAAAGTATAATTTATCCTATTTTTTATCCTATATATATATTATTCTAATTTAGAGGTAAGAGGAGTAAACTTACTGATAATGAACAGGAGAGATTCCCAAGAAGAAGACTTTGGTTTGGGAAGGATCAACATTGAGGTTAACCCATCTAGCCCAAGTGGTTAAGCCTTTGTAGAATGCAACGAAACGGTTCATGTCTTTGTACAACTTTTTCCCTGCTTGGATGTACTCCCACCTTCAAATTATATTATTAAATTATTAGTAAGTCTTAATTATATGTATAAGAAGAAATGAAAAAATGATCGTACGGTTGAGAGGTCTCGGTGTGGGTCCACCAATGCCAGGTGTTGAAAACAAGGACGTCCATTCCTCTCCAAGCATCACCGCTCTTGATGGAGTCAAGCTTCAACACGCTTCCAACATCCTCACGATCAAGATCCACTAAGTATGCTGTGCGGTACAGAAATAATTGAACCCCATACTCCTAAAAAAATTAACAAATGATCACCTCAAAATGTATATTAATTACTTCATCACAAATGAGACATATATAAATTAATGTGATCTTTGATATATGCATGCTACTTCAATTTTGAGAGAATATAATTTGTTTTTGTTTAAAGAGGTGGTCCTGTTCTTGCCAACTGCATTTTACCCAACCCAAGTTTGAAGGAAAAGTGATCAAACCACAGAACTGCTAATGAATCATGCAAACTCACAAGTGGTCCAGCAATGGTGATTATTGATTAATATTAATTACGTCATCATTAAAAAGATAGATGAGAGACAAACTAAATAAATTTGATATGGAGATCTTGAGTGTGTCATCTTCTCCCTGCCTCTTATTAATTTATACTTTAAAATAATAAATACTCATTCTTTTTGATTTTCTTTACCCAGACCCTTAAATATCTTCTCATTTGAGTAACTTGGCCAAAACAAGTTTCAGAAGGTTTTTCAAATATAATGATATTAATAAAAAGAGTAAATTAATGATTAAGTTTTTAAAGAATAAATATTTCAATTTGGTAGGTAAAAGATAAAATTATAAATTTAATCCTTGAAGGATGCAATTGCAATAAATTTTAGTCTGATTTAACAATCAATATGATTTTTCAACCCCAAATCTTCAGTATAACTTTAACAAAAAAAATTAAAACGGAACCAATTTTTCGTTAAAGTTTGATTAGTATTCTTAATGTTTGATTAAATTGATTGTAATGGTATCATTTAAGGACTAAATCATATAATCTTATACTTCATGGACTAAATTGATATGTTTGTCATCTTTCAGGACCAAATCATCAATTTACTCTAATAAAAACATTTCTCAAATCATACTATCAAACACAATGTTTTGTTGGCCGAAAAAAAAATACACAATGTTTTGTCCTTACGTACTTTTTATAGAAGTATATTAGAAAAGAAAAAAAAAAATCCTTCAAAATATAAGAAATCCACTCAACGTGAACATGGGTCCTAAATCTGTAATTATGCTAACCCACTAAGTAATGTTAATTAGTATCTTTTTCAGTAATGAATAATGATCTAGTTACCACTAATGATGGCAGCTGGATCCTCCTGTCTAATTCCTAATTAATCCAGGATTGAAGTTAATAAATACAGCTACCAAACAGAGGAGAAAAACTAGATTTCCAACATGAATCATTACTAATTGAGACCTTTTCCTAACAAACAAAGTTTCCATATAAAGCAATTAGATTTTGACAATTCGGAACCCACAATATTTAGAAAAGTTTCACTGTTTCAGACTTTAAATGTAAAACAACATTTATAACAATGGGCCTTTAAGCAATTTGAGCAAATTCGGCAAATTTGCAGGCTAAAGGTTTCCACTTTCCACCTATATTCTTATAAAAAAAACTTAACATTGATGAAGTTGAAGAGGAATAAAAGGAGATTAGAACAAAGAAGGAATATTTTTAGAGTTTCTTTTTTCTTTTTCCTCTCTCTCTAACTTTACTAATTTAATTTTTCTCTCTGATTTGAATTCCTCCATACCCTAACTTATTGCTGATGATGTTGGCCAAAAAATAAAAATATATTGCTGATGATGAAACTCCACGTATGTCAAACTTTTAAAGAAACTTTTTAACAATTTTTTAAAGATATTTGTCTATGTACAAAAGAAATAAATTGTATGAAATTCCAATACATTTTCTAAAATTTTCCATTTTTTTTTATTTTCTAAATTTCAGAAAAACTTATGAGCATGCACGTTCCCCTTCGTAGGAAAGAGTAATAGTTTAATTAAGAAAATATTAAAACTCATATCTTTATGAGATAGTTGATGGAATTATGCAATAACTTGTAAAAACACAATCATTAATTATTGATTGAATTAACAATGAGACATGTTCCCTGCAAAAAGAAAAGCATCCCACCAATCACGTCACGTCCTTATATTATTGTTGCTCACACTCACTCACTTAATTGATTCACACAGTAACACAAAAATCGAAATTTATACTCTTTACGATGCTTGAAGCTCGATACGTGATTTATTGAAAAAAAAAAAACAAAGATAAAATGTGGTATATGATACGATGAGAATGCGATTAAGAAAATGGAATAAAATGAAGTAATTTAACGTTAGGTACCTGAAAAATGACGGAAGAAATAGCATTGGACTTATGGAAAGTGGTCCTAGAATTAGGCACCGAAGCATGGATCATACAAGCAAGCGAGTTGAATTGGTTCAAACTCAGTGAGTCACCGACAAACATGATCTTCTTTCCCTTATATCTCTCCAGGAAGTTCATTGCATTGAATCTGCCAAAACCTCAACAATTAAAATTAAAAAAAAAGACAGAGATAATTAGAAATAGGAAATGAAAGAAGGAAGGAAGAAATTAAGGAACCTGGGCAAGGGACATGAAAATGGGTGCCACCTGTACTTCTGGTACTGATTATCAGGACGACCTTTGTTTTGGCAGTTGAATTGAGGATCTATGAAGGGACAGGAAGAGGGGTCATATAAGGGATACGACGCGTCGTATACCCATCTTCCTTGGAACAAATTGCAACTTCCAATATTACTGTTTCTGGTGGTGAAATTAAGGGATGGATCTGGGAAGAAGGAATTATGAGCTTGTGTTTGTGTTGGATAAGAAAGAAGAAACAGAGGAATAAGGAGAAAGAGTAGTAATGAGGAGGAGAAACTGAAACCCATTCTTTTGTGTTGGGTTTCGAGCCCTCTCATGAATGGATTTTGTTGATACAAGGACCTTAATATATAATGTGTTGTCAGAGTCTCGTTTTCAAACCACCCTTTTCTTTCATTCACATGGCATTCAAAACCCAAAAACAGACCACCACTTGGTCACAACCAGCTAATTGTATGTTACTCCCTCCGTTCCTATATATCTGATGTTTAAGGTACAGACTAAGGAAATGATTAGCTCACCTAAAATGAAGAGAAAAATGAGGTAAAAAGACTAAACTATCCCTATTAAATTACTAGGAAAATGTTTATTCATTTATGACTCTACTATATTTAATAGGGATAGAATGGTAAAAGAATAATTAATGCTCTCTTGAAGTTATAAAACATCAGATATTTTGGAATAAAAAAAGTTCTCCAGAAAAGCAGATATTCAGAAACGGAGGGAGTACTTTTTACAAAATTTATTATTTCATAATTTATACCCACTTAATCAACCAATCTTTAAATATTTTTAAATATATAATTTGATCATTTTTTTTGGCCTGTATATAATTTGATCATTGAAATATTACAATTATTTATAAATTTAAATTGATTTTGTATTTTTTAATTTCTAATTTAGACTTTATAATTTGTGAATTTGTAGTTTTTTTGTCATTCAACTTGATATGAGAATTAAATCGTTGACAAATGTAATATTTCAGTTTCAGTTTAGTGATTAAATCATATATTTTAATTATTTAGGAATTAATTCTTTAATTCGATACAAATTTTTTTGACTCAATACATATTCAATGACAAAAAAAAAGTAAGTTTTCATTTTAGTTTAAGTTAATTTATTGTGAACTAATAATTAGCTGTATCTAGAATGAGAATGTTCACCCAAATTGTGACAAAATAGTTACAAATTAAGTATAATTAATCTGGGAGTTCTTTTTTATTATTCTCAAATGATGAAAAGGGATTTTATGCACCCAAATTAAGGATTGTAAATTTATACGTCAAATTTGACCAATTTTCGTTACTCCTAATTTAATCATTTTGCGAAAGTATCAATGAAATGGAAGATGATTCTATGGTGTATAACATTGATGATATATAGCAAAGGATCAATAAAATTGTATTATTGATGTTGTACACATGACATAATATTATAATATTATTGGTTTTCCGCTATATAACACTAATGTTGTACCGCATGTTGTACCGCAGAGGATCCAAAGGCTAGTGATACTTTGGATGAAGTTTTTTTTTTTAAAATAACTGTGGCATGTGGGGTTGAATCTAATATTCCTTGCTTTGGTTATTTTTATTAAATTGTTTTACTAATCATTTTCTCACTATCAAAACCATATTTTAAACCATAGTGATTTAGTTATTAGTAATAAACTAAACAAGATGCATATGCGCTACCTCAGATTCGCTTCAATTATAATTATACTATATTACCATTGATGAGTAACACCAAGTTTGAAAGTGAACAAAAACAATGGTTGACCACTTGCTCTCGCTATCTGATCTCTAGATCTTTGTGTGTGTATATATATATATATGAAACAGTGGGTGGTAAGGTTCTTACTCCCTGGATATATACTATATATATGTGGCCTATATTATAAGAGGTATTAGAGATTAATATAATTTCATCGAGAGCAAGTAATGTAGTGTAGTACCTTTTTTCAAGGTAACATCACATTATTCAGATGAGTTTAGATAAATAATTGAAGAGACATTAAATACGTACACGAAACTTACTTATCAGTATTAAATTGAGGACAGATCAGCATGCATCCCATCCCATGCTATGTGGATCCCCTACACTATACCCCAATGCAGTTTTAGATTTTTACAGGACGAATGCTACTCACACACCAAAATTTTTTTGTTTATCAATAATAAAAAGACATAATTTGTTCAAAGATAGGGTTCACTAAATGTTTATCTTTTGATAGATTGAATAAAAAACACTCTTGTGATAATTAATATTTCTAGTTATAGAACAACATACATTTTTGCAAGTTGGAGGTAATCCTGCAAATGCATGTGATACATGGCCTCTTTTCTTTTTCCAGTCCCACCACAAACTTTGCAATAAAAGTAGAGGAATTTAAAGGCATAAAGTGATTGATGAAGTTGCCAATTTACAAAACTTGTGTGGCACACATTATTGGAGTTCATGGTTCCTAGTAGCTACTACGTGGGCATTGCCAAATAAGAGATAAAGCTTTTGTTTTCTTTTTCTTTTTTTAAGTAAATTATATAGTTGCAATAACTTTTAGCCTTTAGTTACATTGTTTATTTGTTAAGAAATTTCCAACATTGCAATTTGGTTATTGATTAAGGTCTTATAAATATATTAGAAAAATATAAAATCTCTTTAAATTTAATATTTTGCACACAGAAACTCTATAAACTATAAAAGTTAACAAAGACTCAACAAATTATAAAATATAAATATTATATTTAATAATTTACTGTGCTGTAATTGAAACTCATGATAAGTCAATTCGTTCATAACTTTATATGATAATTAGAGAACTCATGTTTTCATTGTTGTACAATTTTCTTTTTGTTTTTAGGGTGTAATTTTGATTGATTCATGCACTCACTGATCACTTACAAGCATCCTTAGCTTTGAAGGCTTTCTTTCTGACTCAACATTATATTGGATCACTGTGAATCTTCATATTTTAATTTCCCATCATCATCTATAATGCTTCCAAGCATCTGATGCAATTCTAATTCTTTTCTTATCTTTTGTTACCTTTTTGGCCATAAAAGCCACACGTATTGGAATAATGGAATCCAAAACCACACAACTTTACTTTTGTCTTTTTTGAGCACCCATTCAGATCAAACCAAACTAGTCTCAACTCTGTTCTCCACTTCATTTAGAACTTAGAAGTTATGTTTGACAAATTTTACATAAATATGTTTTTCAGAGTAAAATTATTGAAAATAATATATAATTATGAGAACAGGTTAAAAAAATTATAAGTGATATTATATTGAGTAAATTGTTAATTTAGTCTTCGAAATATTATCGAATTAACAATCGGACACTGAAAGATTGAAATACACAATTTAATTCTTGAATAATTAAAATTAAAGAGTATACTCTTTATATCGTTTTAATCTTTCAAGAATTATATTATGTAGTATTTCAATTTTTCATGAACTGAGTTGTTAACTTAATGATCTTCCAATGACGAATTGCTAATTTACTTTATTATAATTTGTATATATGGAAGTTGTTTGAAAATAATTCTGCCCACTTAAACACTTCATTTTATGTATTTAGCTAAAAATAAACCAGAAGTTACTGAAAAAGAAACAATCCCTTACAGGACTTAATAGTTAAAATAACAAATTTGAATAAAACTCTGTCTCATTACTCGTAGTGAAATCCAAACTCAACAGTCGGGAGTGAGTGTGTCTCAATCAATCTAAAAATCAGTAACTACGCAAGTAAGATTCTAGAAATAATAAGAGATGAATGAATTGTATTAGAATAAACTTCTTTCAAAAAATACGATGGTTCTGATTAGTAGTAAAAGCACTTTTTCCGCTATAAGAAGGAACCAAGAAAAATACTATCACTTCATTATATATATAGGCTTTCTAACATACACATCACATCGATCACATATTTTGATCATCAAGATGGTTGGTGACAGTTAAAATGAGTTGCCAAAACTCATCAATTTGATTACATACAAATGGAATGATTTGATTATGAAACTTTGGAGAAAAGTGTGACACATTTTTCAACACAGCAATCAATATAATCTAAACGGTAATATTTGCTCCTATCACTAAACAACTTGTGGACCCACCCATTAATCCACTAATCATATAAAATAATTACAACGCTACTAATTACAAAAAGAAAAGAGAAATCTGATATTTTATAAAAATGATTATAATTTAAAGCAAAAGGCCATTTATTTGAAAGAATGTAAATTTATGAAAATACCTCACCTTATTAGAGTATGCAAGACCTTTCTCCTTTAGGGTTTATTGCAATCTTTTGGACAAAACTATCTATCTAAAGCAACTTCACATATAGCAGTTAATCTTATGTTAGACGTGGAAGCCAAAGAATTATTTAATAATTCAGTGGACATGCATGTGTTTCTTTCTTTTCATCATTTCATGTATAATTATAATGTATCACTAATCCATTTATTTAAAATATAAGTAATGATTAAGTCTTGTTAAAGTCGGATGTCTCATAAGTCATAACAAATGTAAAGATCGAATAATAAAAGTATATTTAACAAGATTCAAAGTTAATTTTTTTAACCTATAAAAATTAGAGTACAAAGCTATTCAAAGTTAATATTACTTAATGTTTAATTTAAAATAAAATTAAACTATAGAACTATGGAATTAATGTAACCTTTAGTAAGGGATATAAATTTGGGTTATATAACAAGATATATGTAACGAGTCTCCTATCAGAGAAATGGTTAGTGAAAACTACAAAGCTGGATTAGGATAAATCTAACCTTGAGTTCACAGATGAGGGCAGTTTCCGGCACGTAGGGGTCGTCGGAACCTGCAAGCGAGAATGCACAGGGGGTTCCCTGCGATTCTTCTCCGATGCTTAAGTTAGAGAGAGAAAGTTGGAGAATTTGAATATTTTAAGAGAGAGAGAGTCGTTACCTTAGAAAGGTCCTCCCCTTTTCCTTTTATCCTCCTTCCCTTTTGTCTCATGTTCGTACGAGGTCTCTCTCTGAGACGTTAGGGGTGTACTCGGGATGTGTGAGGAAAAGGGGGTTGGTGTAGGTTTCTGCTTTTGACGTGACAGCTATCACTGCCAGGGTACGGTGGGATTTCCAACCTTCTCTCCTGGTTGTCAGTGATAGCCAGGAGTGCTTTTCATGGCTTGGTCTGCGCGCAGGGGGCGTTTTAGTCCTTTTGCGTGTCCTTCTTGTCCTGTCACGTGCTTTCACGGATCCTAGCATTTAATGCCAATATCTTGGCATTAAATGCTTGAGTGTGGGAGGGGGAACCTGCCTGGGTTGCCTCTCCGTCAAGTATCCTTTATGCCCTTGGATAACAACTCCGAGGGGTCACTCTCAGGAGTGTATATCACTAGTCCCTCCGAAAGGTCCGAGGGGGAGTCCGCGCCGTCGGCCTCCGAGGGGTGATCCCGAGAGGTGTATATCACTAGTCCCTCCGAAAGGTCCGAGGGGGAGTCCACGCCGTCGGCTTCCGAGGGGTGATTTCGGTTTCCGAATACCTTGAGTCTTCTGGACTTCTTTCCGTGGGAGCTGAAGGGTTTTGGGTGACACGTGGCGTGGGGAACGAGAAATGTGTGGAGGAAGTTCTTCGGTTTCCCAGGTTGCTGACGTAGGCTGCGTCTTTTCAACTGCCTGCTTTATTTTTGAATTTTCGTACGGCCCTTTATAAGCCACCATTTCCCTCTCTTCCCCAAATTTTCGTTTCCCACGATTTGTTCAGAGAAAAAACCCAAAAGCCAGACCTTGAGTCAGTTACCACCAGCATTCAGAGAAAAACCCAAAAGCCAGACCTCGAGTCACTTTCTACCAGCAACCATGGGGAAGTCTTTGAAGAAGGGCCTGAATCGCAGGGGGGAGAGAGGCGGTTCTTCGTCGTCGATTCCTGCTGATGGAATTCTAGTCGCTCGTCACCTCGACCCAGTGACTGCTGAGAAGAGGGGGTACACAGTGACTGAGAGGAAAGATATGAAGGTTGGATGGGGGGGTCCTACCATGGAGCCTGACCTGTGGTGGAGCATACAATCTAAACTGTTGCACGTGGAGGCCGACGGCGCCGAGGCTCTGTGCCGTGCTCGGGGGGTGATGGCCTGGGCGTCGCCACAGGGATTGCCTTCCAATGTTCCAATCGACCCGAAAATCCAGTTGGAGAGATCAAAGTTCGCGGAGCCTGCTGAACTCGCGACTTTGAACGAGACATTCTTCGCTCCGAGTACTCCGATGAGGGTACTGGGGCATGTCGCCTGCCACATTAAAGAGGGCGTTGAGGGCTTTGGTAGTGAGAGGTACGGTTTTGCCCACGAAGGGGGTTTTTTGTTTAACGAATACGTCCTCCAGAATGTGGGAATAAGGTTCCCGTTCTCGGACTTCGAGATGGAGGTCCTAAATTACATGAACTGCGCCCCGGCTCAACTGCATCCCAACTCGTGGCGGCTTCTCGCCATTCTCCAAAACGTGGCGGCGGAGCTGGAAGTGGAGCTGACCGCGAAGGTCTTGTTCTATGCCTACCGGGTGGAGAGTAAGAACGGCGGGTGGGTTAGTCTCCACTGTATGAATAAACCTGGCAGATATGGCGTATTGTCTGCCAATGTAAGTAGTGTGAAGAAGTGGACGAACTACCACTTCTTCGTTTCCTGGGAGCCCACTGACCGGCGTCCGTGGTATTTGGATGACGAGGGCTATCCTCGGTTTCCCCTGTCCTGGGCGGAGCCCATTGTTGGGCAGAGGGCGTTAGTGAGGGAGAACTTGAGCCCCGAGGAGCACCATGCCGTCAAGCGGTTGTTAACGGCGGCGAAGCAGGACGGCAATGACTACAAGACGTGGGGTAAGTGTCGATTGAATAACGTTCTGTTTTTCTTTTTAGTTCTCTGCTTCTGAGTTTGCTTTGTCTGATTGTTCCGTGTCTGATTTGTTGTATCAGTGATGCATCACCTCGGTTTCCGGGGACGGTTGGAGTATTTCACCAAGGCCACTTCCTGTTGTGGTAGCTTCGTGATACCAGCCTCCGAGGCCACCCTCCGCCTGCCCCTCCTCCCCCCGGCGGCTGCGGAGGGTGGTAGGGATGCTTCTCCTCCGAAGAAGAAGAAGAAGAGAGAAAGAACTGCTTCCACTGGGAGCCCACTTGGGAGGGGCGCCTCTCGAGCGGCGGAGAGGGGGGTGACTGTTGCCGCCGTTGTGGCCTCCACTACCATGGCGAGGCCCCTTGTTCGTGGGTCTCCGTCGGATGATAGCCCTCCCGTGAAGAGGCCCAAACTAATCTTGTACGAGAGTGAGAATGAAGAGGAGGATCCAAGCGCAGCTCTGAAACCGCGGGCGTCTTCCCAGTATTATTCTGCTCCAAGGGGATCATCGGGCAGTCCGGCTGCCTTGGAGGGTGGCGACGATGCCGGGGAAAAAGCCGATGAGGGGCCCATCGAAGTGGACAGTGCATCGTCATCCAGTGAAGAGGACTCGCTGACCATAAGTCAGTTGGTGAGTGTGAGTGGGACTTCCGACATCCCACAAGTCGAGGAGGGAGGGGTTCCTCCACCGAGAGTGCTGCCGGTTATCGAGGAAGTTGCTACCTCCCCTGAGGGTGAAGACTTGCCTGCTGATGGGGGGGGAAACCGGTCATCGGATGATGAGGACTTAGTCACCGAGGAGGCTCTCTCTTCGCCCGATGGTGACGACCTGGTTGCCGGGGGGACCACACCGCCTCCAGAGAATGACGACCCGGCTATTGATGAGGGCACCAGATTGCCCGAAGACGAGGTCTTGGCAGATGGGGGGAACAGCGATCCAGCGGGAGTGGGTGGTTCGGCTGCTGGGGTGACCACTGTTTCGTCCGGGGGGCCGATCCCTCCAGTTGCTGTGGTAGGTGAAGGGGCTCAGGCTGCCGGGGTGGCTACCACCGCGCCCGGGGGGATGGTTCCTCGAGCTGGTGGAGAAAAGAATGTTCCGGGAGGTGGTAACGGCGGCTCTGGCGCGGGACCGTCACGCGGGGTGGTGGCGGAACCCTTGGACGTTTTGCACAATCGATATCCTGTGCCGGCTCCGAGGGGTGGAGTGTTGCCGGCAGACATCTTGGGCAGCAGCATCAACCCCTTCTTGTTTATGGAGTCTTCCTGCACGCGGGCCGGCAAAGACTACATGGATGACATGGTCGCCAAGCTTCCTCGGGATGTTGCCGCCGACGCCATTAAACATGGCTTGGAGTCCTGTCGCCGGATAGCGGTGCTGTACCAGCAGTTCGAGGATATCCGAGGTAGGAATTCTATGCACAAGGAGCTGTTGGCCGAGTCTAAGAAGAGGGTTGCCCTCTTGGAGGGTCAGGTGGCGGAGCTTACCGCCGAGAGGGGGGAGTTGGTGAAGCAGTTGGAGGATGCCCGTGCTGTGGGGGTATCCAAGTTTGATGAGCTGCTGAGGGCCCAGGTGGAAGAGCATGGCAAAGAGCTCGAACGCCTTGTAGAGGGCTATGAGTCGTCGCTGGACAAACTCCGGGGGGAAAAAAGCGCAGTTGAGAATGCCCTGGACTCCGAGCGGGAGTCACTTGAAGCTCGTCTTGAGACAGTTCGCGCTGAGGGGGAAGAGGCGGCGCGGGTGGCTGTTGAGGAGTTGTCTGTCCAGCAGGGTCGCTGGGTGGCGGAGATGGATGCTCTTCGTCGGGAGCATTCCGCTGCTGTCAATGAGCTGAAACGTGACCATGAAGCCGCTATGGGCCGGATGGCGACGACTCATAGTATGTCGCTTGATGCTATGACCAGGAGATTAGAGGAGACCCTGGAAAATGAGAGGGCCCAACTCCAATGGGAGGGGAAGTGTTTTTATGAGAAGGGCTTCATCAACGGAGTGAGGCAAGTAGTTCACTTCTATCCGGAGGCTGCTCGGAGTCTGGATGAAGTGCATCCTATGCGGGAGGTGGCCAACTGCGTAATCATTGACCGTGTCCGTCCCCTGGAGAGATGCCCAGAACGCCCTGCTGATCCGATGGAGAGAGGGGAATCCTCCAGTGGCAAGCTGGACGTGGGGAGGATGCTCCTTGGCGTATTGGTAAACGTCCCGAGTGCTCCCCCAACCACTACGGGTGGCTCTCCTTCTCCCCAGGGAGGAAGACCTGGGTTGGGTATGTTTGATGAAGATGGTGACAAGGAAGATGGAGGTGAGGCCCCTCCGAGGGGTCCCGAGCCGACGGATTGTTCAACCGACGACTACCTTGTCGATGATCCTGTGTTGCCGCCGGGGGGTGTGTGAATGTTATTTGCTGTTAACACTTGTAACCCCCCTCCCCCTTCTTAATGTAATGAACTCTGTAAATTTGTAAATTGGCGACTTTGTATACAATATTTGCTTATATGAAAAGGATTGTGGCGTTGGGTGCCATTATTGTTATTTGCTTGCGTTATAGCATATACAGATATATTGTAACGATTTGTTACTGTGTGAGTCACGTTGTTTACTTCATGAGTTTGCNAATAAGGCATATTAATTTAGTTGTAAATTTTTGTATGATCAATCTCATAAAAGAAAAATTGTGTCATTTTATAATTAATAAGTTTGATAACAAAGATCTAAATTTAATTTTTATTAAAAATGGGCTTTTGAAAATTAATATTTGAGTTGTTTCAACAAGTGAGGTTTTTTTTTTCCAAATTTAAGGGTTGGTTAATTAATAGGGATTTATTTAGAAATAGAACAATTTATGTCTTGAATTTTTTTCACCAAAAAAAAAAAAGGAAACTTCCTTCTAATAAGATATAATTGGGAACAAATAAATCAAGAAAGATAGGATAAGATAACCTTGTAAAATTGAAATTGATAATTTTCTTTAAAAAAAATGGCTGAAAATATAGTGAAAAAGTACCATGATTAATACAATTCTAAGAGAATAAAGGTGTGTGAAGATAAATTAAGAAACTGATTGGCAGAGCAGTATGGTACTTCCTATATATGAAAACAAATGTGAAGAGGACAATGAACATGTTCTCTTGTTGAAGGCACAATTACATGTCACCAATTAATATACGTAACCTCATTTTTGTCTCTCAACCCCAAATAAATCTAAAATCAGAAAAACTGAAAAAATAAAAATAAAAATATGAGGTACTTCTTGTAAGGAAAAAAGAAAATTAGCTATGCCCTTTTTTCCACTATCAACCTGAGTGATTGTGAATACAGATATTGTGAGGTTTGAATGATAATAAAAGCACTGAGTGTGTCACTTTCGAATTTAGATCCTTTAAAATGTGATATTTGAAGCAGTTTAAATAGTTTATAAAGAAATAAGGAGAGGTAGAAAAAGAAAATGTAACCTCCACAATAATAGGGTGAAAGTGCACTTTTAGTTTTCTGGCAAAAAAAAATAAAAGTATGTTTTTTATTTTATATTTTTGTTCAGATTTTAATTTAGTCTCGTATTTTTTTTTCACTTTTGGTCTTGTATCTTTTACTCAGGTCTCAATTTATCTTTTCTTGTTACACTTTTGGTCTCATACCTTTGGATCAGGTTACAAATTTGATCTCATATCTTTTGAGCAGGTTGCAGAATTGATCTTATATTTTTATAAAAAGTTTTATATTTTGGTCTTGTATCTTTTGTTACAAAGATATAGGACTAAATTTGCAACAAAAAATATATGGGACTAATTCTACATCTAACCAAAAGATACGAGACAAAAACTATAACAAAAAAAAAGATATAAACCACGAGCAAAAAATATGAGACCAAAAGTACAGTTGTAACATATCTTTTTCTCAGTAACTCTTTATCTTTCTTTAAACTGCACAAGATACATCAAATATAACGATCTGAATCTGTCATTTTCGTAGTGAAACCAACGTAATTAGTTTTTGGTAGGCAATTTTAGTGAAAATTTTAATGTAGCAGACAAGGGTCCCTGGGGCTGTCGGATAAAGAAGCAGACATGAACAAAAGTTCTTGAGACAAAGGCCAGAAAAGCAGAGTGACTTGAAAACAATTGGTCCCCTCTCATGTCTCCATTCAAAGCCATAAGTATTGGCTACTAAATCCAACACTCATTAATGCAGTCTAATTCTGAAAAGAATGTTACACCAATCATGCAAGTACAAAATTAAAGAAAAAAGAAAAAAAGAAAATTAAGTGTGACAGAAATTCTTTACCTGCAAGAGGAGTACCAAAGGTTTATTTATAATGGGAATCATAATGTACTGCTGCTCTTCTGCCTAATTGACAATGATATTGATCATTTATTTTGCATGAGAATATATATGTATATATATAAATGAATAATCACATTTATTTTTAAATCTAACACTTGATAATAGCACCAACCTGCCAGCTCAGATGTAGGTAAGATAGGCCAAAACAGTGAACAACAGCATTATTATATTTGTATATAGCCATTTGCTAGTGTACTTGAAGCCATTATTGAAGAACTAGTTGCCCTTTTGGCTCTCTTAGACTTGAGCACTGTGACATGATTCTGAACAAAGAAACATGAAATCTGATACAGATGGTATGAGTAAAAGACACAACAGAAAGTTATATAGATTATCTGAAGTTTGATATTTGGTACAATTTTTACAATTCAAAGAGATAGAGATGTAGAGAGAAAACATAATCAAATATCATCCAAACTTGTCACATGCTGAAATGAAAATTGAAGGGTCAAGCTGGTGTATTAAATACAATGTTACTACTCTGATGAGTGCTTCATAAATTCTGAACTTGAATGAAATATATGCCCTACTTTCAGTCAAACCGTGAACAAAGACCCTTAGCTGTTTACAGAATAATTCCAGTTCTGGTTGACTTTAGTTCTTTCTTTTTCTTGATGAAAGTTTGTAAAGAAGAGATATGGACTTTAGAAACTTCCTCTCATGCTTGTGAAAGTGAATCAAAAAGTTTATTACAATTTGCATATGAACACTACCACTAATATTAGGTATAAAAACAAAACTAGAACAACCTATGAGTAGCACTGGGAATTGAAGTTTAAATACACTATCTTTTTTGCTAATAAAAGAAGCCAAATATAAAGCAAACTCAAAAGAGGTGGCATACTAGAGACTAGAGAATATGCCAGCAGGAAAAATACAGTAAAACCTATCATTTCATGAGGTCAAGAAATACAAAAGCATTCCACAGACTATGCAACAACATTGATGGTAAGAGGTTCCTAGATCTTACAAAGACAATCCCCATAATTATACCAAGAAATACAAGAGGCAGCATTCTCTGCAAGTTAAAATGTGCCAAGGCAAAAGCTACAGAGCTAACTAATATGGCACACCATACAGGCATGTACTTGGTTAAAGATGGAAGGAGGAAGCCCCGGAAGACGATCTCCTCCCATATAGGTGCACAGACTGAGACCACCACCGCATAAAGGGCCATGGCAATCGGGTCTCTAGCCACAATCGATTGCTCTACACTCGATATGGTCACGGGAGTAGATGGGAGAATGGGCAACAAATTTAGGTTCACTTGTGACAGCTGATTGATAAGGGGGAACATGAGGCAGCCCAAAGCAACATCAAATGGCCACTTTCCTTTGAGTTTAAACTTGAACCAGTAGGACGGAAGTGGTTGAAACTGTGCAAGACAACGATGAAGTATTGCTATCCCAACCAAACCTTCGGCAACATCGGTCAAGAGGCTGTACAAGGCTTGTCCTCTGTATGTAAGAGACTCTTTTCTAAACCCAGCAGTGTATGCCAAAAACGGAACTATCCAGGATCCTACCAACCAGAAGGAGGCAATCCAAAGGAGCATAACCTGCAGAACCCAATTCAGTTGGTTATTCTAACTGTAAGTGATACTAAACAGTGAAACAGAACAAATAAAAGCCAACAATTAAAACGCTTCAAATTGGCATATCGTCCAGATTTGCTTTGTTTTATGAATAAAAGTCTACCAATACCAGCTCTTACATATGGTTGTCAACACTCAACTGCTCCAAGTCAGTGAAACCACACATATTAAGGACCTATATGAGACCCTGGTTGCTCACATCGCAAATTATTTAGCAATTGGTAACTTCTTTAATATATATTAACCAATCCTAGAAATATATATCATTAAATGCTTAGTTATGAAATTCTTAATTGCAATCTACCCCATCGGGAAGCAGAACTCTATTTTAATTATCTTGCAATTATTTTAAACTTAAAAATATTGGATATCATTTCATTTAACTTACTATTGATGTAAATATATGTTACTAAAAAGGTTCAGTAGATAGCATCATTCAGGAAACTGAATCAGAATTTTAATTTTGGATTCTTTCCTTTTTCGTATCTTACTTAGCTCTCCATTCAAAGCTAGGACTTTGGCCAAATTATCAAAATAAGTAAGAATTCTCACAATTTCATCCTTAATGCTACAGTGCTGTGTCAGGTAATATTATAGCAAAGATTGGCTCAGTTTGATGCTATCAAAAAAGTTATTTATTAAATTTCCAAGTGACAAAAATAGAATGCCCACAACATGGTGGGCACCAGGTTTGAATCCCTACTGGGAGAAGAGCCCACATTTAGTGTTTGACCGTATCTCGGATAGGATTGCCTCCATTGGAGGATACCTATGGGAAACCAAAAAAAAAAAAATAGAATCTAATCACAAAATGAAACACCTAATTGAACCCCCGGTTCAACACCAAACCAGTATTCATTATAGAGAAGAATTTACTGGCTAGCTACTAGATCAAAGGGATCTCTTAGAAAAGTTCAGAATTAAAAGTTATTTATTCTTCACCAATAGCTTGAAGACTCTGCAGCATATTCTAATAGGGTTGGTGTGGGAGATATCCAATATAACCATCAAGTCTGAGAGAAACTGGATCAAACAGTTCTAACTCATGAATCATGGCTGTTAAGATTATGTCCCATACATGTGATAATGTTTGTCCCACATCAAATGGGAAAAAAACAAGCGATGTATCCCCACAATCAAGAATACAGAGAAAAAATTGATCAAGTCATAAACCGTAAAGAGAGTTTCAAATTTCAAGATGAAACTTTCCAATAGTTTGAAGATGTGGGTAATGAAAATCAGAAAATAAACATTTAGGTGAAATTTCTTAGAGATGAAGGACGAGCAGGGCATTGTCAAGTCTAGAAAATAATTAAAATTGAGAATGTTCAAGCTTCAGCTAATCTTGAAGATCAGCATGCTAAGAAAGTATTAACAAGTGTCAAATATTTAAAATATATCATCATCCCTAGACCCAAAGGAGGCGTTTTGTACACGAAAAAAAAAATAGTCCCAAAACAAGGTCCGAATTAAACTAATCCCGCATTTGGTATGCGGATTAATAAAACAATCCTGAGAATGTTATAGTCCTGGGAATGGCTTAACCTCATGAAAGTTGAGTTTTTTAATCTCACCTAAGGGGGTGGGATTACTCTAATCCCATGGCATGGGATTATTTTGTTCTAAGCAAATTAACTAAATTGCCCCTAGAGAATTTAACTAATTCTATTATATATATATAATAGTAGTGCATCAAGCAAATGTTTCACGTACAATCCTACATATTCGCTAGACTTAAAGCTATGCATCAGCTTAATATATATATAACATTACATTAATATATATTTATTTATGCAAAATATTAATATCAATTTTTTGTTATTTTGAAAAAATGACAGCTTTTTTAGAATGTTTTATTATTTTGAGAATCATGTCAATTATGTTTTGAATTAATATTTTTTAATGACATTATTAATGTTATTTGTAAATCATACATATAATAGAATTATCTTTTTTATCATCTAGAAACATAAGTATAATTTTTTAAAAGATAAATGTATGTATGTATGGAAAAAATAATCAAGGGCATATTTGAATAAAATACTAAATATACCTAGGATTATTAAAGTTGAACCAAACACAAGAATGAAACCTTGAGAATATCATAAAATAATCCCAAGAATATTTTAACTCATCCAAAAAGATTTTTTCATATTCCTAAGAATCAAAATCCCAAGAGTATGATTCCCAAGAGGTCTCCTAAGAGTGATATTTCGATGTACCAGAGTGTGGATTGACAATCAACAGTCAGATGTGTTCAATATATGGGGAAACTAATAGAAGTATAGAACTCCTCTTTTATAAGTGTCAATGTTGAATTTGCAATGAAAATAAACAAGTCTTAACTTATACACGATGAACACAGGACCAAAAAAAAAGCCAATTATCTTGATGATTTTGAAAAATTTGCAAGTTATCTTGGGGTTTATAAATCTAATTTAAATTAGACTAAGCAATTGGTAGAAATTGACAATAAATTAAAGATCCATATCTAGGTTTCCCGAACAGTAGTACGTTTTAGAAGGAAATTCATATCCTGAGGTTTTTAATCTGTCCTTGTGGTAAAGAAGACTGCAATTTGTAAACATAAACTCAAGGGCAAGATTTTCTAAAGGCAAAAGCAATGACATGGTGAGTGATGAATCAATCAGATATTGAACATGAACTTTGAAATTATTGCAGCGAGTAACTTAAACTTTTAAGTTTTCCATTGGTCTTTTTTTAGGGTATTTGAACGGTTAACATGGTTTTGAGCCACTAAATTTATTTAGTTTTTCCTGTACTATCTTAGTCAAATTCTTACTAAAACTATTTAGGCCTCTGCCAAATTATTGATTTAAGAAATAATAATATTGTCAATAGGTTCGAGAGTTTGTGCTGTTTATCATCTTCAAGGTTTAGTTGTGTACTAAAGATTCACTATGCTAACCCAGTTCATCAGGGAGAAATTGATATCATCTAAATACTATTTAAGATTTTAACAAAATAAGGTCTGAAGTTGATTATTAATTTTTAAGCATTAATCCACCACTTTTTCTCACAACATTCCTAATCTATAATGCATTTTTTATGGATGTGCTACTTCAGCAGATGCTTTTCTGTAAAAGAGCTTATGTCACCTGTGTCAAGACAAAAAAATCAACCACAGTTTTTTTCCAATACAATTTATTTCTTCATTCAACATCAGACAACCAGCAATTATTTACATAGAAGTCTTTTGGCACGTGTATAGCTTTCCACCCAATTTGACCACACTCTTTCCCTTTTTACACCTTTACCAACAGTATCTATATAGCATATGCTGGAGCCATCCAAACCCTAGTCTTGATTACGATGATAATGAACTCTAATATATGCTTAGCTAAATATGCTTATATGCACAACATAGGCTAAAGTGTTAATTATGCAATGATAACTTGTGATAAGGTGGCGTGGGATATAATCTATGACAATTACATGTTGATCTAATTTTATTATATCATATTATGTACCCAAAGAACAATATTCTCAATAATAGTTATAGTTAGGAGTTGCTCATTCTCCCAGTAAGAAATTCTGTACCTAAAGATTAGAGATTGGATATAAACTGGAGAGAATCTCTAGTGCGAGAGTGCTCTGAACCCTCCAAGATAAGATGTTAATGTACATCCCCAACCATTTTAGTCCCTCAGTCAGCTAAGATGTTAATGCACCACTAACATCGTCTCACGGGGCAATTAAGTGAGTAGATGTCCAAAAATTGGTGCATTTTACGTGCTCTAGATTCTCCAAGATGCATGTGTAGTTTAGCCAATATTGAAAAACTGTGTCATTTTTATCTTATATGACACACGACTACACGAGAATGACTTTATCACCAAATAACATCTTAGGTAATCTATTTTTCCATTTAACAAGGGAACTAAATTCATTAGGAATAAATCTAAAGGGGATGAAATTTTGGATTTTTATTTTTCAACTTTCAAGGACTAAATTGGGACTATGATCATCTTTTAAGAAGTAAATCATTAATATACCCTTAAATTAAAAGCTGGAGAGTCCTGGAATACAAAAAGTAAGGAACTCTGCCAATATGTTCAGATTACAGAACAGAAGTACAGAGCCACATAAACTTGAAACACATAGCACAACCCTGGCATCTGAAGGGAAGTAAAGTGTTCCCGTCATGTTTCCTCTATCTGACACAGTTTTTGGATTCCCAAGCCTACTAGTCTGCTTTGCTTCTCCATAGTTATTTTGTTTTTTGTTCATCTCTTTTCTTTTACTATGAACTAACTTCATTAGCAGAGTTTTTAATTTTAAATGATATTAATTAATAGGTTATTGTTCATATTAATGTGGAAAAGGCTATTTTTATTTTTGTTTGTTGTTTATCATGGTCTCTGTGCCAGTATCAGAGAGACAAAGACCTTTGTGAACTGCTTTAATTGTTTCTATCTTTATAGTAATGGAAGAACCTTTTCACATACAAATAAAAAACTTTTTCTTTATGCTTTTTTCTATGTAATATTGTAGAGCCATATCTTTTATTATTTCAAGTATGATTATGAAGTTTGAAAACCATAAGAAGCACGCATAAAATCTCCTATTCACTAGAGGATCCAAAATAGACGCATCATTGGAAGCTACCACATTCAAATTCTGACCTGTTTACCAATATGTACAATTCTTTGATTTTTTGGTAATTCAGTAAAGAACTATTCTCTTTGCACTGATGGTGCTTTACCCAAATCAATAGTTCAATTGTAAATCTAGATCACAAGTCTAACATTGACTACATTAAATTCAAAACAGACAATGGTCATAAATCAATCAGGCAGTCAAATTTACTAGTATCTAGTATTGAAATCTGTTTCCAAATTCTTAACTGAAGAGACTTATATCAATTTAGGAGCTTTGAGAAATCAAATGGTAGAAAATAACGATTTTGCATTCTGGACTCCAAAATCGAAAGCATAGAAACCCATAATGTAGCTTCATTAACCATAAATGATGATATATTATTATCAGCAAAATATATTTCACCTGAATAATGGTCTTAGCTGACCAGGGGACTGCCCAAGGTTCCACCTCAAGAATTGCATTTTTGCCCTGAAAACAAGCAAACAATACTTTTACTGTTACTGAGCCTCAGACTTTCTAAAGCTATAAAATAAGATTGGCAAGATTTACTATTCCCGAAACTTCCTAAAGGACTTAAGGTTTAAATAACATGGTTAAAAGGCATAAACTGACTAAATCAACCAATTAAGTCACTTCCATTTTATCAACAGCTAACTTTGAAACAAAACCTGGCTTAGCTACATCACTAAACATGCGTAAGAAAAGCAACAAGGAAAAAAAAAAACAAATACACTGAATTGAATTGTGCACGAAAAACTAATTTAGGTGAAGTCCAGAAATACACGGGATTTAGAACAAGTGCCAGAGAATGAGCAAAAAAATCTAATAAAACAGTACAAATCAGGAACCACAACTAAGAGATGGGTAACAGTTAGTTATTCTTTCTTACCCAGAATTCTCCAAAAAAAAAAAAATCAATACCTTAAGGATACTTGAAAGCCAGTCTTTTTTCAAGTCTTTGGATTGGTTGCATTCTGGTGTTGCCAAATCTTTTGACAATTTATCTTCTACGTGCTCACAGCCAGGATCTTCAGATGAAAAGCTTTCATGCCTATAACAAAAAAATCTCCATTTCTAGATGGAGCAATAATTTAAGTCAGATAAATGAAAATGAAACCAAATAAACCCTCTAAATCAACTTCATACACCAAGGCTAATCATATACTTTTCTTGACAAGACAGATCTTAGTTACAACACAAATGCGCTTGCAGACTTAAAACGAAAAGGGTGTTAATACAAGAAACTAGTTACAAAATGCAATTAAGGAACTTGGCATCTTTCGTGTCAAAGATACTGAATTTAATAGTTATTAACTATACTTTCATTCTTTGATCTTTTACCATATTTCAGAGGAGGCCCACCAACTTAACAATCAGAAGAGTAAACAAAGGGAAGGACAGCATTCCTTCACCTCATAAATTACTGTAATTCCCTGCTTGAAACAGTAAAAATGATTGATGATCATGATTTCTTTAGTTACTGGCTAAACAATGAAGAGATCAATGATTCTGAAAAAGATATCATTGAAAGTCATTAAGGAGTATTAATGATTTAGTAAAGTTTTATTGATAAAGTGAGAAGTTTCCTGCAGTACATCCAAAATAAAAAGAGTATGAGTCATTTTGAAGTCATATTTTAGTATAAATAGAGGTTTGAAAGGTTGGTCTTAGTCTTATTCTTATATACAAACTGTCTTAGTCTTAGGCCATGCAAGTTCCAACGATATATTTCTGTTTTTCCACCCTTTTCTTGTTCGGTTTTGCAATCCCTACTTACTGACTTTGGTACCGAACTAGAAGTATTCTCGACCTTGAAACCCTAACCCTAACCCTAACTTCCCTTTTAAGTTATAACAAATAAAAAAAAAATTAACGTAATCTTAAAATAGGCATATAATCACTATTATTCTCCTCTTTATCTCTAACTGAGATCTCATTATTTAGCAGGTTTCTAATCATAATATATGTCTAAGCTGTCCTCTTGTGTTTTGTGGTATACCACAATAGTGGGTTTCAGAGTGTTTCTTGCCATCCAAGTCCAACACTAGCAAATGAAACAGTCAATGACATTAAACAAGTATTCTCCACCATAAAGATTTTTTAAGGGATTAGCTCGAGTTTGAAGGTGAAAGGTGCACCAATCATAGTATGCTTAAGTTTTGAGGATGTTGATCTGAGTGCACTGATATAAGAAGCATCAACCAAAAGTAATATTTACGAAGAATAACTTCTCATTAAAATGATGGCACTACCTTCCATGGCATTGCTTCAAAACACATTTACCATTGACAAACATAAGATTAGCTTCACTGAAACAGTGGCCAGACTGAACTCATGTCTACTAGTTGATCTCACTTTGACATTCTAAATAATGAAGGGCACTTCGGCTTATGTTCAATTTCAAGATAGCAATACATGGATGTGCTTCGAAGTGCCTATTCAAAACTCGAATATTAATTTTTACTTTTCCTTCTGGTTGATCACATGCACCCAATGAATCTAGACATATAATATACTCAACCCCTAATATAGTTTATAAAGGTGAACTGTGAACACTCTGCTATTGAGATCTAATGATCTAATAGCCTTAGCAGACATGAAGATAACTACTCTAAGTAGACATACCTATATATAATGTAGATATTGCTTCACAAGGATATATGTTAATCTATATCAAATGATAATAGTAAACAAGCTTCAGTACGCATCGAGATAATTACGGGAGGCTACTGGTTCATTTCTCATGAACTGCACTATGAAACAAGTGTTTTAAGAATGGGAAGCATATGCATATGTTGCTAAATCCTAATACTTGCCTCTCTACACCTCAATTATGAAAGACAACTATGCCAAAGCCAAAGTTCCATTACTCCAAGTTTTTTACCAAAAAACCAAGCATGGCATAATTGAAATGCCGAGAAAGATAACTGAAGGATAAAAAATCGAAAATTTCGACTCTATACCATTTAAGATCACTATTCCCGTATAAGCTCCATAAATCGTTGCCCTCATCAATTAGTTCATTATATCTCCTGAAATCTCATAATCCAACAACTACAGTGGATTGCTAAGAGATTTTCTACTTTCAGATTCTCTAACTCAAAGAGCAGATAAACAAAGTAAATTAATGGGTATCGGAAGATCGAAAAGACTAGAAATCTTACGTTAGTAGGAAACCTGTATCGTAATCGAAGACGAGGAGAGGTTGGATTTAGCGATAGTCGAAGCTTGGGATGATTCAGAAGCGAAACCCTAGATTTATTGGGGAGGGAGAAAGAGGGCGAAGGGCAAGAAATTGAGGTGGACATAGCTGCAACACCGGATTAACTGCAATCCGGAGAATGAGTTGGCTCGAACTACGCATCAGAGGGTTTGCTTTCTGATCTTCGCTTCAGATTGCACACACTGCCTCTCACGCATTGGAAGAAGATGATGATGATGACGACGATGAAAACTTGGTGTGGTTGATATTGTTGGAGTTTTATTGAAAACTTACATAAACTTTACATCAAATTGGTTCTACAGTCTCTAGTCTATAGTATACACATATATAGTCCTAAGTTTTCTTGGTCAAAATTTCATTTTGGTTACTAATGTTTATCTAGAACTACATTTTAGTTCCTAATGTTTTTTCTGTTCCGTTTTGGTCTTTAATATTTTCCAAGAGTTCCAATTTGGTCCTTCGTAAGTTTCGTAATTGGTCCCTAACTATTGAATATGGTCATATATTATTGTTTTAAATCCAAATGCAACGATCGAAGCTACGAGATACTCTTAATGAGTCATTTCTCTATCTAGTTGGAACAGTCGACAAATGAAGATAAATTGAGCTTGATATCGAACCCGAAAGTGGGTTGCTTGTTTTATGAAGTTGGTCATATCTCTCGCGTTTTAAGTACGAATATGACGGAACTAGACCAACGAATTACTCTTAATGAGTTCTTTATGTCTAGTAGGTTATAAAGCATGGACACTTCATTTTGAAAGCGTGTCGCTATGTCATACACGTGTATGTGTTCGACACCCGTACAACACACACGACACATATTCATAAGTTTTAGAATATAAAATTATTCTTTTGACGACAAACAATAGAAAATAACAACATACATATATTATAAATAGATATTGTAATTTTTAAGGTTTTTATCAAAATTTATGGATTTTTAATTATTTTTATATATAAATATATGTCGTGTCGTGTAATTTCAAGAATTTGACATGTCAGTGCGTCCGTGTCTGTGTCGTGTCCCGTGTCCGTGACAGTGTCCATGCTTCATAGCCAGTAGGTAAACGAGGTCAAATAATACTCCGAAAGTGGGTTTGGTCAAAAAACTAATACTAACTTTTGAAGTACTATTTGACCTTGTTTGCTAATGGTTCCAACTAAGCAAAGAAAGAACACATCAAGAGTGCCAGTAACCATGATTTTGTCACACTCGGACCTAAAACGAGAGATATATGACTGAATTGTTTAGACGAGCGACTCAATTTTGGGCTCCATTCTAGGCCTGATTTGACCTTGTTTATTGATGGCTCCACTTGGGTATAGAAATAACTCATCAATAGTAACTCATAGCTCAAATTTTGTTACATTCGAACTTAAGATGAGAAAGATATGACTATTTTTAGTAGTTAAGAAGCAAAACAAAACTTCTGGAAAACATTAAAGACCAAAACAGAATAGAAAAAATATTATGGACCAAAACAAAATTTAAGATAAATATTACGACCAAAATAAAATTTTGACCTTTTTTTAAAGTAAGATATACCCTAAGTTGATTTTAGTATAAGATTTTTAGAAATTTATATTGGTCTTAAATTTCTTTATTGCTCATTTTTAGTTCTAAATTATTGAATATGGTCATATTCCTTTAGTTTAAAATTTGAATGTGACAAGTCCAAATCCAACTTGGTTTTAACAAGTATTTTCTCTATTTGATTGGAACCGTTAATAAATAAGATCAAATTAAGTCTTGAAAGTTGACCACTGATTTCATGGTCAAATATTTTTGGCAAAACACCCTTTCGTGCCCCTAACGTTTGCGGTGATTTTCAGTTATGCCCCTAACATTTCATTTGTGTCAATTGTGCCCCCAATGTGAAACGTTAGTTTCAATTATGCCCCCAATTTCAATCATCCACCAAAAGAGACATTATTTTCTCACGATTTGAGCTCGGTTTTGATCAGATTTCATATGAGTTTTAATTTTCGGACATCACAAACTTGATTCCTTAGATCAATTTCAAAGATTAAGCTCAAAATAGCTCCAAATCCGAAGAAAATCGGACCCGATGAACCGCAAAAGGAACCAAAACGAAATGCACCAAAACTAAGCATTTTTCTCAAAATTTCCATGTGCAAAATGATCCTTAGGAGCCGAAAATGAGTACCCATAAATTCATTTATCAAAACAAACTGAAATGAACACGGATCGAAGCTCAAAAGTTTCGAAAAACGGTACACTAACGAGAGTGGGGCATAATTGAAACTAATGTTTCACATTGGGGACACAACTGATACAAATGAAACGTTAGGGGCATAACTGAAAATCACCACAAACGTTAGGGGCACGAAAGGGTGTTTTGCCAATATTTTTTTTTGTTTCAATCTCAATGCAACAAGTTCAGAGTTATGTGTCATTTTTAATAAGTCGTTTTTCTATTCAGTTGTGACTGTCAACAAATAAGGTCAAATTTCGTATCAAAAATGGGTTTAAGGTCAATTTTCGGTAATTTTTCACTTTTTGATCCCCACTCTCTATAGAGAAAGTATTCTTCAAAAGTCACTCATAACTCCGAATTCGTTATATTCGAACTTGAAAAATGTGAAATATGATCACATTCAATAGTTTAGGACCAAAGATAAACAACTGTGAAAATATTTATGACCGATATGAATTTGAAATAAACTCAAGAGTATATATCGAGGACTAATTTAAGCATTCAATTTATTATTATATTATGGGGAAATTTCATTTGCCCACCCTGAACTATGAGTTCAATTGTAATGTCCCCCCTAATCTATGAAAAATAACAATTATCCCCCTAATCTATTAATTTTGTAGTAATGTTCCCCTAACCAGTAGTAAAACCATTTTCTTTTTATCTTTTGAGTCTCATGTAAGTTACACATATCTTAAGCAAGGTTCAAAAAATCAAATTGAAACGAACAATCGGATCGACCGAATCGGGGATCAGTCAGTGTCGGTCCAATTCATCTATATAAGTCACCTGGTTTAAGGAACTGGTTAACAATGGGGGATCAATAAAAAATCGACCATAATCGGTGGTGAATCAATTGAACCGACCCAATTTTTTTGTGCGTGTGTGTTTGTTTTATATTTATGGGTCAAAAGTTAAAAAAGGTTGATTATAAACCTAAACTTAGTAGAGACAATGATTATAGATGTCACTTAATTACATTAATATTAGTGAATATTATAAAAATTGAATATATTTATATTAGGCAAAGTGCCCCTAACGTTTCGGGTCAGTTTCAGTTATGCCCCTAACGTTTGTTTTGTGTCAGTTATGTCCCCAATGTGAAAAATTGGTGTCAATTATACCCTAAAGTTTGACTTCGTTAATTATGTGGACGAAAAATGTTGACGTGGCAATTTTTTTGCCTGTGTCAATTTTTATCTGAATTGAACAAGTGGCACATGACTGGATAAATAAAACATGGTCAAAGTCCTATTTTGGTCTCTCTGTTATGCTCAATGTTCCAAATTGATCTCTCAGTTATTTTTCGTTACATATTGGTCCCTTAGTTTTCCAAAACTTAGCACAGTTGGTCCCTCAAAAGTTTTAATTTTTTACATTAAGGTCATTTTCCTTATTTAATAGGATCAAAACGTAAGAACAAAAAATAAATTAAGATTATAATCGAATTTAAACAAAAAACAGCTTCTCTCTCTCTCTCTGCCGTTAAAAATGATCTGACATACTGAGTTGAATGATGACTGCCAAATATGGGTGAAGAGGATTTAGCGGCAAATAATGGATGGAAACCAGCTTGGGACCAATGGTGAGACGTTTTCAAAAGTTATGAGACCAAAATTACAACAGAAAAAAATTATGGGGCCAAATTGAGACCTTTGCCAAAGTTATAGGACCAAAATTAAAACAAAAAAAGTTATGGGAGCAAATTAAGACCTTTGCCAAAGTTATGAGACCAAAGTGCACTATAGCCTATATATTATTTTTATAATATATATATATATATATTTTTAATTTTGGGTACAGAAAATGGCTATATTTCAATTTGTAATGATCGATACATTAGAGGCCCAAATTTAGGTCCATCGGGGGAAAGAATAATTGGAAGTATGCAAAGTCCATAAAATAAAGGCCAAAGTCCTATTTTGGCCCCTCAGTTATGCTCAATGTTTCAAATTAGTCCCTCAGTTATTTTTCGTTCCTTATTGGTCCCTCCGTTATGTTCAATGTTCCTAATTGGTCCTTCATTTATTTTTCGTTCCATATTGGTCCCTCAGTTTTCCAAAACATGGCACAGTTGGTCCCTCAAACGTTTTCCATCCATTTTACCGTAAAAAAAAAAGACAAAATTAAATTTTAACTCCTAAAAGTTTGGATTTGTGCATTAAGGACCTTTTTCTCTATAATAGTACCAAAATGTAAGAAAGAAGAAATAATTGGGGGGATTTGTTTATTTCACACCTAAAAATCTCTCTCTCTCTCTCTCTCTCTCTCTCTCTCTCTCTCTCTCTTCCGACAACACCAACTCCGATCCATGGCTTCCGAGAAAGAAGCACCCAAACCAACAAGATATTAATGATTAGCAACTAATTAGTTATCCTTGCCCTCTTGACCAATTTCAAAACAGCAAACTATTTGCTAACATTCGTATATATACAACTCATTTCACTCTCACTCTTCAATTCATCAACTTGACTATCATTTTCTTCTTCTTCAATCACCATTACATTCAAATTCACACATTTTCTGTGATTCCATCGATGTTTCTGCGAAATTCGCTCAAGATTTGGGAGATAAGCTGATGAATTGAAGAGGGTTAAAGTTTTTGGTAATCCCAACGCAGTTAAAGCAAAGGGTTAAAGTTGTAATTATTGTGATATAATTGTATATATTCATAGTGTAGTATTTCATCTCAGTCATATACGTGTAGGATTTAGATTTATGTATTCTGATGATTGTAATAGAATTTTTTATTCATTCTGTATAAAGGTCCCCCACTAGTATGGTTTCAATCCATCCAGAATTATTCAGAAATATTCGTTTTGTCCTTTTGCATATTTTCTCTCTTGGTATCAGAGCCGATGGCGAAGTCTAGCAATGTTTCTTCTTCCCTTGCTCCTTCTCTTTCGTCTTCTTCCACCACCACACCTTCTGCTCTCTCTCTGCTACACCGTCGTCTCGTACCTCCTATACCATTTTTGGTTCTTCAAGCCAAAATGTCCCCGTCAAGCTGGACCGGTGAAATTATTTGTTTTGGGAATCTGTGGTTCTTCCACTTATTGAAGGAAACATGTTGGTTTCTCACATCGACGGCACCGCCCTCCTTCCTCCTCGCTTTAATGCCGATGGTTCTCCTAACCCTGCTTACGATGAATGGTTTTCTGTTGACCGTTTACTTGTAGGGTTTCTCCGAGGCACGATGACACAGGATGTGAGTGCTCACCTGATGTACTGTCGCACGACCAAAGATCTCTGGGATGGCGCTCGTGCTCTAACCTGTGCCAATATCAAGTCGCGGGTCATGGTGTTCAAGCAGGAACTCCACAAAGCTCGCAAACAGGGAATGAAGATGGTGGATTATTTGGGGAAGATGAATTCCTTAGCTGATCAATTGCAGCTTGCTGGTGCTCCAATGTCAATTTAGGATCTCATTATGAACACTTTGACTGGTTTGGATGCTGATTATAACTCTATCGTTTTTGGTTTAAATCGTGTTCATAATCTTACTTGGATAGATTTGCAATATGAGTTATTGGCCAGCAAAAGTCGTTTGGAACAGCTTGCTCAGGACTCAAATCTTGGGGTTCCACCTTCTGCTCATGTTGCTCAGAAGGATGGTTCTAATTCCTCTCGTGGCTCTTCTGATCGTGGTAATTGGAGGGGCGCACGTGGTGGTTTTCGCTGTGGTCGTCGGGGAGGCTCTCGTGGTCGCAGGGGCAGTTATAACAACAACTGTGGAGGTAACACTAGCAGCATTCGTCCCTATTGTCATTTATGTGAGAAGTATGGTCATACAATTGTGAATTGTTTTCACCGCTTTGATAGATCATTTCAGCCTCCTTCTCATCAAAATTCCTATTCTAACTTTCAACCCCAAGCTCTGTATGCAAGTCCACAGGTTGTTCATGATCCCTCTTGGTATTTTGATAGTGGTGCTTCTCATCATGTGGCATCTCATCCTGCTCAGTTAGACAATTACATCCCAGGTAATATGTCTTTATTTACCTGCACTGGAGATAGAACACCTGTTACTAGAATAGGAACTGCGAAATTAAAAACAACACATGCTGATTTAGTACTTAAGAATGTCTTAGTTGTCCTTGCTGCTACGAAAAATTTGCTAAGTGTTCAAAAACTCACTCAAGACAATCCAGTGGCTGTGCATTTTACTGACTTTTTGTGTGTTGTGAAGGACAAGATAACCAATCAGTCGTTAGTGCAAGGGATTCCCAACCAAGGGATGTATCAGATGGCCAAGGAACCTACAACTCAAGTTTGTGTTGCCCAGAAGAGGGAGGATCAAAATTTTCTACAATGGCACTACAAACTTGGGCACCCTAGAGATCGCATTGTCAAGCAAGTTCTAAATAAGTGTAATCTGAATTTTCAGTGTTCCAAAACTATTTGTGAAGCTTGTCAATGTGGTAAGTCTAAGTTTCTTCCATTTCCTACGTCTTTATCTCATGCTAAGGCTCCATTAGACTTGATACATACTGATCTTTGGGGACCTTCACCCACTCTTTCAATTCATGGTTATAGATTTTATATATTATTCATTGATGATTATTGTCGTTATACATGGATATATCCATTGAAATACAAGGGAGAGGCTATGAATGTGTTCAAAGTTTTTAAAGCCTATGAAGAAAACAAGTTCAGTTCAAAGATCAAAGCGTTATCAATGTGATAATGGTGGTGAATTTAAACCTTTTATCCCCATTTGCCAACAAGCTGGAATAGAAATCAGAAATACATGTCCATATACTTCAGAACAAAATGGAAGGGTTGAAAGAAAACATAGGCATGTTGTTGAAATGGGATTGACACTTTTGGCCCAAGCTAAGTTACCATTAACTTATTGGTTTGAAGCTTTTCAAACAGCAGTTTACATAATTAATCGATTACCCACTCCAATTCTCAAAGATTCAACACCCATGTTTCAACTTTTTAAAGAAGAACCGAATTACAGAGACTTACAAGCTTTTGGGTGTGCATGTTTTCCTTGTTTGAAGCCCTATAACCTGCATAAATTCCAATATCATAGCCAAAAATGTGCCTACTTGGGACCAGCTTCGCAGCAAAAAGGATATCGTTGTTTGAGCTCTACTGGGAGGATCTACATCTCTAGACATGTTGTCTTTGATCCTTCCACTTTTCCTTGTGCGCAAGGATTCTTAAATCGGCATGAGCCTTCTGTCTCTAACGACTGTGTTGTTCCCTTTCCAACCTTAAATGTGCAGGTTCAAAATGGGCAAATAAAGTCTCCAACGGATCCTTCCTCAACGGCTAAATCAACAGAGGTTATCCTCTCATCTGCTTCGCCACGTGTGCCTTCATCCAGTCGTTCAAATGCATCCAGCTCATGTGCTGATTTAAGTGTGTCACGTGCTCTTGATCTGTCCTTATCTTCACAGCCCGCGAATGATACTTGGCCAGTTCCTTCCCAGGCCCAACCGATGAGACATGCTATGGTGACTAGAGCAAGAGATGGTATTCACAAACCCAAAAATCCATATATTAGGCTTGCTGAGTATAAGCCCAAGCTCGCTAGTGATGCTGATCATTTTAACACAAGTGATGCTGAGCGTTTTGGCACAAGTGATGCTGATCGTTTTAAAACAATTGAGCTCCACATACTTTCAGAAGCTTTATCTTCCTCATGTTGGAAAGAAGCCATGGACGCAGAATTTCGTGCTCTGCAAAAGAATCGCACCTGGGTTTTGGTTCCACCTTCAAAAGATCAAAAGGTTGTTGATTCCAAATGGGTATTCAAAATTAAATATAACACAGATGGCTCAATTTCGAAACACAAAACGAGATTAGTTGCAAAGGGTTTTCAACAGGTTCTTGGTATTGACTTTGGAGAAACTTTTAGTCTTGTAATTAAAGCAACTACTATTCGATTTATACTCACCCTTATAGTGATGTTTTTCTGGCCGGTGAGACAACTTGATGTTAATAATGCTTTTCTCAATGGTTTGCTTAAAGAGGATGTTTTTATGAAGCAACCAGTCGGTTTTAAGGATCCACAGCGATCATAGCATGTTTGTAAACATGTCAAAGCCTTGTATGGACTGAAACAAGCACCTCGTGCTTGGTTTGAAAGATTGAGCAATACCTTAATACAGTGGGGTTTTCAGAATTCTAAAAACGATGTTTCTCTGTTTTTCTTGAAGACAGCCAATCTTACTGTGTTTGTCTTGATATATGTCGATGACATATTGGTCACTGGCAATAGTGGGGACTATCTTGCTGCTTTTACTCAGAAGTTGAATAACATGTTTGCTTTGAAGGATTTAGGGCCTTTATCCTACTTCCTAGGCATTGAAGTTTGTCGAGATAAATCTAGAATGTTTTTGAGTCAAGGCAAGTATATTTTTTATGTGTTACAAAGATTTAAAATGAGTGGTTGTGCTTCAGTGTCGACCCCAATGGTGACAGCGAGAAAGTTTACTGCGAAAGATGGAAAGCTCATGGATGACCCTTATGTGTATCGGAGGGCTATTGGGTCGCTTCAGTACATTACAACCACTAGACCTGACATTTCTTTTGCAGTCAACAAGTTGAGTCAGTTTCTTGCAGCACCTACTGATGTTCATTTTGCAGGGGTCAAGCGTATAATGCGCTATCTCAAAGGCACGAAGCATCTGGGTTTACATTTAAAACTTGTTGGCTCTCTGAAACTTGTTGCGTTTACTGATGCGGATTGGGCTACAGACTTAGATGATCGAAAGTCAGTTGGTGGTATGTATACTTATCTTGGAAATACACTAGTCAGTTGGTCCTCTCAGAAACAAAAGGTTGTTTCCTGATCGAGTACAAAGTCTGAATACAAGGCACTAGCTAATACTGCAACAGAGGTGAAATGGGTTGCTTCTCTTCTTAAGGAATTAGGTTTTACTGATAAGCAACCTTCAATGGTGTGGTGTGATAACTTGAGTGACAAAGCTTTAGCAGAAAACCCTGTGCAACATGCTCGGATCGGAGTAAACACATAGAGATAGACGTTCACTTTATTAGAGATCTGATTCTTTCGAAATAGCTTGATGTGAGTTACATTCCTTCAGCTCTTCAAGTTGCTGATTGTTTGACCAAGGCCTTGACTCAGACACAATTTGAGAAAGATCGAACCAAACTTGGACTGTGCATAGTACCGTCCAGTTTGAGGGAGAGAGTTAAAGCAGAGGGTTAAAGTTGTAATTACTGTGTTACAATTGTATATATTTGTGAACACCCCATTTGGCCCGGGTCAATTTTATAATTTTTGAAAGGTTAAAAAAAATTAAAAGAATAATAATAGTAGTAATAAATAAATAAATAAATAAGTGAAAAAAATAAAAAATGAAATATCTAGAAAAGAAAAATGAAAAAGGAAACATAATGGCAATTTGGTGAATAAAGATACAATGAGGGTATATTTTAAAATAATAATTTCAAATAAAATAAAAATAAATAATAAAATATACCCAACCCACACACACGTCACCTACTCTCCCCATTCACTCTTACATCCTCCTCATCACATCCATCCATTAATTAATAAAAAAATAATAAAAGAAAGAGCAAACTCCCTTTTTGGTCCCTCAATTGTTACTGAGTCGAGGAATCGGTCCCTCAATTGTGGGAAACTACAACTCAGTCCCTCAATTGTACAATCCCGTTTACGTTTTGGTCCCTCACGTCTGGTCCGTTAGTGATAGAGGTGTTAAGTGATGACGTGTCACCGTTATCTTCTTAGGTGGCCGTTAAATGCTTAGTTGAGGGACCAAATCCTCGACTCAGTAACAATTGAGGGACCAAAAAGGGGGTTTGCTCAAAAGAAATCAACCTACCACGGTCCATAAGAGTTAAGTCAAATAAAGGCAACACCAAGACAACCAAAAGCAACATTATCATTTTGAAAACAAAATAAAAATACTCTTTTGTCTTTCTCTCTCCCTGCTCGTGATCCACCTTCCATTCCTCTCTCTGTTTCTCTGATCTGAACCTAAAATCTCAGAGAAGCCAGCCATGGCTGAAAAAGCTTCAAACACCAAACAACAACACATAGTGTTATTCCCTTTCATGGCCCAAGGCCACATCATCCCCTTCCTCTCTTTAGCCCTCAACTTAGAACAAAGAACAACCCAAAAAAACACCAAAAACAACACTATCATCACCATCATCAACACCCCTTTAAACATAAAAAACTCAGATCCTCAATTCCTCCTAATTCCAATATTAGTCTCCTCGAAATCCCATTTAGCAGTTCCGACCATGGCCTCCCTCCCAACACTGAAAACACCGACGTTGTACCTTATAATCTCGTCATTCGCCTTCTAGAAGCTTCCTTCTCTCTCAAACCAGCCTTCCAAAATCTCCTCCAAAACCTCATCACTCAAAAACGACACCGTATCTGTGTCGTCGCCGACATGTTCTTCGGTTGGACCGCACGTGTGGCTAAAGACATGGGTGTCTTCCATGGTATCTTCACTGGCTGTGGTGGCTATGGCTTGGCTTGTTACTATTCTCTTTGGCTCAATCTTCCTCACACAAAATTAAAACAATCACATGATAATCATCATGAGTTTGAGTTTTTACTCCCTGATTTTCGAGAAGCTGGTTCTTTACATACAACACAATTACCTAATAATATAGCTGAAGCTGATGGTCAAGATTCCTGGTCGTTATACCATAAGAGGCATCTTCCCAAATACCTTCATTCCGATGGGATTTTGTTTAATACAGTGGAAGATTTTGACTCTCTCTGGATGCAATACTTCGCCCGGAAGCTGAACCGGTCAGTTTGGGCAGTCGGGCCGGTTCTTCTCTCGACCGGGGCCGGTTCACGCGGGAAAGGAGGCGGGGTTAGCCCGGAGATTTGCAGGCCATGAAAGGGAATAACACTATGTGTTGTTGTTTGGTGTTTGAAGCTTTTTCAGCCATGGCTGGCTTCTCTGAGATTTTAGGAAAAGAGTATTTTTATTTTGTTTTCAAAATGATAATGTTGCTTTTGGTTGTTTTGGTGTTGCCTTTATTTGACTTAACTCTTATGGACCGTGGTAGGTTGATTTCTTTTGAGCAAACCCCCTTTTTGGTCCCTCAATTGTTATTGAGTCGAGGATTTGGTCCCTCAACTAAGCATTTAACGGCCACCTAAGCAGATAACGGTGACACGTCATCACTTAACACCTCTATCACTAACGGACCAGACGTGAGGGACCAAAACGTAAACGGGATTGTACAATTGAGGGACTGAGTTGTAGTTTCCCACAATTGAGGGACCGATTCCTCGACTCAGTAACAATTGAGGGACCAAAAAGGGGGTTTGCTCTAAAAGAAAGGTAACAAAAGGAGCAAAGTGCAGGTTGCCTTTATGCCTTCTTCTTCGTCACTTTTTCATCTCCATTCCATAAAAATAAACTTTAGCCGTCACATCCCTTTCACTAGGGAGCTTTTGGAGGCCGAAATCTTGTTCCTCGGTGGAAAGTCTTGAGTTTTTCGGCGAACCCTTCAGTTCTCCGGCCAACTCTTGAGTTTTCCAGCAAGTTCCTCAAGCTTTCCGGCGAAATTAGTGCTTTTCATTTGTGGGTCTCGTCTGTTTTTCGTTTTTTGACTTTAGTCCTTCCTGTGTTTGTGATTTGTCTTCGTTTTTGTTACATCTTGAGTCCCTTGTGTTTGTTCAAAGCTTAAGGACTGAAGTGTAGCGATTTCAAATTGTTTCATGTGTTTTTGTGCTTTTGTTCTTGGACTCAGGGACCAAAATGCAACGTTTCTTTGGTTTTGGGGGCTGAAATGTACATGAAATGGGGCTCAAATGAAGAGATTTTGAGAAATAGAGGAGATTCTTGTGAGAATAAACTTCTACGAATCTTTTTGTAATTTTCCCCAACTGCTATCTGGTCCCTAGGCTCTTATTACATAATGCACCCACTATTCTCTCTTATGTTTACGTTTTAGTCCCTTTGGCAAAAGGCAAAAGGACTTGAATGTGAAAGAAAAATCGTTCACGGTGTGAAAATATAATTTCCACATTGTCTTGTCTCCTCTTCCATTGCTGATGCGTTATTTTTGGGGCTTTTCGGTTTTTATTATTNTATAATCAGATCAATCATTCCAACTTATTCAAATCAGATTTTTGTATTCTCAATAAAAAATTAAACATAAAAAAGGGTTTGAGAGAAATTAGATTTTAATCTAAATTCGTCATGACTAAAATTATTCATCACAAATCAATCAATCTGATTTTGGTTATGATCAATTAAGACCATTATCTTCTTTTTCTCAAACACAAAAAAAAAACATTTTAACCAATTTCCGAACTATGTGGACTTTGATCCCTATTCGAGTACGTAGGCCTTAGGCTTTGTCTGAGTCAAGTCCAATCATGTAAATATTTGTGTTTGTTTCTTTTTGTTTATTTTATTGTCTTATTCATATTTTTGTGTGATTTTGTTTTATTTTGTTTATCTAATTTCTTATGATGATTAATCTTAAATTGTAAGGCCATTTAATTTTTATATAATTATTTTAGGGTAACCATCCATTTGGATGGGTGTTGTTGGGTGCCTAACACATTCCCCATGACTCAACTAACTCCCGAACCCGTCTTTGGTTCGAGACCAATTTTTGCCTCATCGACCTTTTCAAAATATTTTCACAAAAATAGTTTTCCAAGTTTTTATTAAAAATTTGGTGGCGACTCCATTTTCCAAGTCACAAACGACATTTTCCTCCGGGATGTCAGGCGTGACAGTTTGACGACTTCGGTGGGGATAGTTTGAGAGTCAAGCCCAATATTAAAATAATTGTATATAAATTAAATGGCATTTACTTTTTAATTTTAATCATCCTTGTTTTATTTTTTTGTGATCTGTTTTGCAGGTTATAGGGAAGGGTAGCTTTAGGTTCGCCCTCATCACACACTTGCACTTAAGACACAATTTTTACACACGAGTGTAGCCCTATACCCAGGCTTTCTCTCCCTAGGCTAGAAAAGATCCAAGCGGGCTTCCCTGTGAGAGTTGAATTCTTCTGAGGTTGACCGTCAAGATCTCGCTTGGGTTGTTACCCATCATGTGGACTAAACCAATGTGAGACTAAGTCTCCATATGGAATAGTTCATGTGATGGGGTCCTCACTTCAAAAAGGCAGGAACAATCCATGAACTTTTGACTTTTAGGACTTAGACCTACCCTGAAAGTTTGCACATATTAAACCATCATTTTAGGGCGGCTTATAGTCTCAAACCCTAGGGACTAGCTCAAATAGGACACATGAGGGCAAATAGCCTATGCGTTGCATAAATTTTATCATATCGCCCCAACGTTGTATGGACATGCTCCTTGCAAACGTAGGTGGTAGCTGCATTTTTCAAAATTTCTTCAAAAAAAAAACACAATAATTGATTGGTTGTAAGCCTTTACCAGTCCATTGCAATGGGGGCAAACTTGATGACCCAAGATTTTTTTTAAAAAAAAAATTATAGTATTTGATGGTTGAACAATAATTCTTTCATTAAAATAAAATGAATGAGATTTATTTACTCACCAATTGTCATCAATAATATCCTCTCACCATTCTTTTATTCAATTCCTTTTCTCTACTTGCTTCTTTGAAATTAGAATTCTAGAGATTCTTGTCTCATATAGTGTTCATTCCAATAATGAGCTCTTTATGAATAATTGGATGTTCCTCCCCATCACATTTCAAATAAAGTCATCAAAATGCAAAAAGAAAAAAAAAAACAAAAAAAAACCTTGTTACACAAAATGCTCCTTTCAATGAATGTGTGCGCCCTTCAATAACACAAGTGAAATTGTACCAATGATACAAGGCATTCTTGTTCTTCCCAATTATAATGAAGATTTTCACTAGTTACCCCATTGAGCCAGGAGCGAGTTTTCTTAATTCAATCACCAATATAAAATTTTACCAAGGGCAGGGTAATTTTTCATCATCTTTATACTAGAGAATCAAATGACAAGAGAACCTCGATTTTTCTTTCATCCATCCTATATAATCTTTCACCTTTGTTAAAACCCTTTAGGCTAATAAAGTCTTCAAAAATTCTCAACAAAAATAAACATTTGGAATAATGAGGATTTTAACTCAAAAAGTAGCTCATAATATAAGCCGTTGCAAAAAAAAAAAAAGAAGAAAAAAAATCAAAATCAAAGTTCAAATGAAAAAAAAAAAAGAGCAGTGTTTGCCAAAGGCAAGAAAAAAAAGAGACGAGAGGATACCTCTCAACGATCAAAAGCTTCTAAATATATGAACTACAAAATCTTTTCAAAAAAATCCTTGTTTCTTGTTCATATCACACCTTTGAAAGCTATAAAAAAATCTCTCCGGCCGACTCTTGAGTTTTCCGGCGAGTTCATCAAGCTTTCCGGCGAAATTAGTGCTTTTCATTTGTGGGTCTCGTCTGTTTTTCGTTTTTTCAGTTTAGTCCTTCCTGTGTTTGTGATTTGTCATCGTTTTTGTTACATCTTGAGTCCCTTGTGTTTTTTCAAAGCTTAAGGACTGAAGTGTAGCGATTTCAAATTGTTTCATGTGTTTTTGTGCTTTTGTTCTTGGACTCAGGGACCAAAATGCAACGTTTCTTTGTTTTTGGGGGCTCAAATGAAGAGATTTTGAGAAATAGAGGAGATTCTTGTGAGAATAAACTTCTACGGATCTTTTTGTAATTTTTCCACCCACTAGTCTCTCTTATGTTTACGTTTTAGTCCCTTTGGCAAAATTCAAAAGGACTTGAATGTGAAAGAAAAATCGTTCAGGGTGTGAAAATATAGTTTCCACATTGTCTTGTCTCCTCTTCCATTGCTGATGCGTTATTTTTGGGGCTCTTCGGTTTTTATTATTATTATTATTATTATTATTATTATTATTATTATTATTATTATTATTATTA
>QANZ01041098.1:0-18991 GCA_003254925.1 Chamaecrista fasciculata | reverse complement strand
CTGTAATCGGTGTCGTCAAAGGATCATACTACCGGTTGAATAGGTGGTGGAACGAACGTTGCCTCACATATGGTGCTCAGAGGAACTCCGGCAAGGGATTCTCAGAAACGGTTATGAATGCAATGACACGACACCTGAATCGTGCAAATTCAATGCGAGTTGTAGAATTCAATGCGAAGAATCTTTCGTTCGAGGTGGAGGGTTACAATCACAATACTCATCGAGTTGGCCGAAAATTTATAGTGGAGCTGCGAGCCGGTAGATGTGATTGTGGAGCTTTTCAGGCACACCATTACCCGTGTGCGCATGCTGTAGCAGCTTGTAGGTGTAACGGATGGGATGCATTCGATTTGGTAGATCCAGTCTTTCGCTTGGACACGATGTTGCAAGCATATGGAACGCCTTTTGTGCCCCTTGGTGACGAGGATAGTTGGCCGGAATACAGAGGTCCCACCCTAAAGTCGAATCCCACATACAGGAGAGACAAGAAAGGTCGACCGATGGATTCACGAATCCACAACGAAATGGATGACAGAGAAGTAGATCCGCCAGTCCAGTTGTGTAGCATATGTAGGAACCCCGGACACAATAAGAGGAATTGTCCATATCGAGCTAGATACTTGTAATTTTTTTCTTTAGTTGTAGACATTTGTAACTTTGGAGTTTGTATGCAACTTCGAACTGTTTGTAATGGCAGTTTTCTTTTCTTTAATGTTAGTTAATGGTTGGTATGTTTAATAATAATATATTTAAAATCAATAACATTAATAATATTCTAGAAATGATAAAATAAAAGAACATTCATTAACACTTAGTTTAGGTGATTACAATGTCAAAATAACATTAAGGACATCATGATAAATGAATTCCATAAAGTGTGCAAAATGACACTTGCTTCCGAGTCTGAACGGTCATCTTCGTGATCTTCGTGATCTCTGTGATCCCTGTGACCCCCGTGATGCATGTGATCCTCGCGACCCTATGACACATTTAAATAAAAATCAAATTAAATAATGTTTAATTAATGATAAATTTAAAATTTTTACAATACTAAAATTTAAACATTACCTTGAGATTGTGGTGAATACTGACCATCATCACCCTGATCCTCGTTTGCAAAAGTATTCAGATATCTTTGTACATATGCACTTTCCTGGTCCACGTATCCAGAGATCAAGTTTGTATAATAATTTGAAGACGGAGCAGGAAAAGAAGACGGGCCAGGAAGAGAAGACGGGCCAGGAAGAGAAGACGGGCCACCATAAGTAGGCGGGCCAGCAAAAGAAGACTGGCCAACATGAAAGGAATGCCTAGGCACCCAAAAATAATCAAAATAAAAAATAAATTTTCGAAATTAAAAATATAATTAAAAATAATCAACAACACAAAAAATTTNCTCATTTGCAGGCAATGATGACACATAAGAGGAATGCCTAGGCGGGTCATAATGTGCTTGCGATGGCTGGCTATAAATATTCTCCGTTGGGTCCCGTAAGCTCTGGTACCCCTCTCGCCGTCGTCGTCTTGCTGGATTTGGCAGGATTTCCGGCCTAGGTACTTCTGCTGGCCTAGGTGCTTGTTGTACTTGCTCCGTGAAGTGGTTATTAGGCTCGCCCAACACTATTTTCATTTTTGTTATCCGTTCGGTTAAAAAGTCAACGTATTGGGGCGAAACCTCTCCGGAATCTACCATTTTCGTTGTTCGCTCACGGAGGTCGTCCAGTTCATCAACCTATACATATAAAGACATGAACAAAAATTCATTATATGAGTTAAAAATTAAATAAATAAAAAAAAACCTCATTATGATTTTCTTACCACATAACCCGATGCTGCACTCCGTGGGTCGATCCACCGTCTTGTGACGCTTCTGTACCATTGCATGTATTCAGAATTCCTGTGCAATGGTTCATCCCGCAAAGGCAATCCCGAGACCGTCTGGTATCTTATATCCCACTGACTCAGCCAATAACGATGTTCAACCTCCCATTCATTATCGATTCGACCTTTAAGAGTTATCCCATGAACATTGTAATAGTCTAAGTCCATTGGAGGATCAGGACGCGGCTGATCCATACCAAACTGCCGAAGGACACGATCAGGATGGTGCCACTCAATAATATGCATGCATATAAGTGGACAAGAGGAACGCCACATAACTTGATTTCGCATGCAGTACTCCGGAATCAGCTCCTCATGACGATTGTATGGCATCCATAAGAACTGTAAAGAAAAATTGTTAGTGTATGATTGTAAAATGAAATATTTCGAAAGTTCGTAGTTAATATTGTTACACATACGTCTGTATCATCCAGCGCATCAAAATATTGGCGGTAAAAAAGCAAAACCATCGTTGGTGGCCTACCCTCTTTATGTGCTCCACCCCACCTACAAAACGAGGACACCATAAGTATTGTGATTGAAAATTAAAAAGCATAGTAGAAAGGATACCATATATATACAATTAAACACATACCGACGTCCCAAAGGTGGTAGTGGAGGGTTCAGAGCCAGAAGCGGGTCCGGATTGTTCTTTATTTGCGGAGCTATTCTGGGGAATCGCTCCCAAGCCCACATTAATAACAGAGAGACGCATCCGCTAATCTCTTTTTGGTTGGCATTCGTGCAATTACACATCTCCCGAAACAAGAACGCCAATACAGCCCCGCCCCAACAATACGCCCCGATTCGGTCGATGTCTTGTAAGAATGGTAGGTACATGAGTTGTACGTCTTTGGCTGATTTATCACATATCAACCATGCACCTATCAAACGTAATATATATGCCCGAGTGCACCGCTCCAGCTGTTCTTCTGTTGCATTCGGCGGAATCTGACCGAATGTGTCAGTTAACCATTTCATGGTTACCCGTTGTCCTGTCATATCCCCTGCACCGGGAGTAACCCCCAAGAGTTCCCTGCACCACCGCCTATAATTATCTTTGGTTTTCCCAATAACTGGCATACCATCACATGGGAGCCCCAATAGAATGGAGACATCTTGTAGAGTTATTGTGCACTCTCCATGAGACATGTGAAATGTATGTGTCTCCGGTCTCCATCGCTCCAGTAAAGCGGAGATCAAGGGACTCTCAAACTCGAATGGGACGAGGCGCGAGACCCCGTAGAATCCAGCCCGCATCAAATAAGGGACGAGAGCTGGTGGCGGGTTACCGTTGTTGACGTGTTCAAAAGTGCATCTGCGCGGTTCTAGGTTACGGTCCTGCACGTCTCCGTTCCATATGTTCTGCGATACGTGTCTTGTTTGCAGCCTTAGAACAGAAGGGTCAACTGGACCTGGGTTAACAAAACGTGCTTGACGTTCTCTCCTCTCCATTGTTCCTACAATTTGGGTTTGAAGGTATAAGATAAACACTTATGAGGTTAAAAATTTAAAAATCCACAATATAAACAATGACCTAAAACAATTATTTAAGACAATTATATCATATCATTGTATAATATTATTAAACATTTTTAATAAAAAAAATTCTTCACAAACTATCTATTAAATGAAATAACTTAATCTAAACAATACCTAATGTTAACTTAATCCAACAAAATTATCTAATAATAACTTATATAAAGAATAAGCTAACCAAATTTATCAATTTCTCCAACAATTATATCAACATAATCTAAAAAATACCTACTATTGTCTAATATTACTAACCATTTATATTAACTAACATTCTTAACAATTTAACATAATAAAAATTCTTAAAACCATCTAATAACTTTTCTAAAGAATCATCAAATAAAATTATTATCAAGGTCTAAAACAATTATATCTCTTTAATCTAAAAATTAAATAATATTATCTATCTATCAAATTATTTACAAAAATAACAAACATCAACAAATCAAAATATCAACCAACATTATTTAACAAAATGTACTCTTTATTTTAAAAATTATATACTCACATCTTGATCTTCTTTTTATCTTCTAAATAATTAAAAAAATAAGACACATTAGTTACAAAATTAAAAAAAAATTATTCGAAATTAATATAAAATAAATTCGAAAATTTTTGATTCCGCGAATCACGCGGTGCCACGTGGCACCGCGTGATTCACGGAATTTAAATTTTTTTGGGACACTCGGATGTCATCCGAGTGTCCCAAAAAAAGTCAGTCAGCGACTGACGCTGTGTCAGTCGCTGACTGACACACTGGGATACTCGGACTTCGTCCGAGTATCCCAAAAAAACCAAAAAAAAAAATTTTCACCCGGTGCCACGTGGCACCGGGTGATTGGGCCACGTAAAATGGGACACTCGGACCACATCCGAGTGTCCCAAAAATCTAAATAGTTTTTTTTTTGTCCTAAAAATCTAAATAGTTTTTTTTTATATTATTTAAATAAATAAACCGCAAAAATTCTGTCAAATCTTTCTTGCACATTATGTTCATTCATTCTACATGTTCATGTAAAAGGATAGCCAATAAAACCCAAATCCTCCAAATGACAATGAGCCATAGTATTTGATGTGGAACCCAAGGTTATAAAGAACCTGAAATCCCAAACACACACAATATGAATAAAAACATAGAAAGGAATAAAATCCCCATGCTCACATCAATATTACTAAAAGCTTGCATATTGTGAAAAGACTTTGGTGCCCTTCTCCCCCCTCTTCTTTTAAAGATCCCACATACACTCATTAAATTCCTTTGCACAAACCCATGGTAAAGAGGAATGAGTATTTAAATCGGTCATTAACTGCCAAGTAAACTTTTTCTTACTTTCCTCACAATAGCCATACAGCCCAGTAAACGGAATTGGATCCACTGCAGTACAAATGCACTGCAGTGTAGAGAGAGGAAGAGAGAGCTAGAGAGAGAAACGTGGGCCCCACAAGTATTTTCTCTCTCTAACTCTCTCTTTCTCTCTCTACACTGCAGTGCATTTGCACTGCAGTGGATCCAGTTCCCCCAGTAAACCGCCATATAGAATCAGTGCCATAAATTAAACTCTAACTTCTACATCAATATAATTTATGGAATAAGAAGGCAAATTAAGACAAGACAAAGGCACTTGTGACACAACTCTTGCACCACTTCTGCTGAGATGCTTCCAATGTTTAAGTCCATGTTTCACTTGAAGTCCACTAGAATTAGCAATATTAAGGGTATGTTTGGATGGGGTGTCAATGGGGGAATGGAGAGGAGAGGAAGGGACAAAAGGTAAAAAAATTATGTTTGGAAGTTTTTTTAGGGAAGAGTGGAGTGGATAAGGAGGGACACTTGGCACCCTAAAATTCAATTTTTGCTGGCACCCCAAATTGGGGTGCCAAGGAAGGAGTGGACAGTTTTATAATTTTTTAATGACAATTATATCCTTATACTAACCAAAATTAACATGTGTCCACTCCATTCCATTCCATTACTAATAACTTCCAAACAAGAATAACAAGTGTTCATTCCTTTCCTCAATAAAAACTCCCAAACAATATATCTACTTAGTCCATTAATATCCTCTCCTCTCCACTTCATTAGTGTCCATTAATGTGCTCTCCTCTCCATCCTCACTAAAACTCCCAAACATAGCCTAACTCTCGTAGAAGGAGGATGGACTTCAATAGAATTTTCCAAAGAAATGGACTGAGAATGATTCAACGCTATATTATTTTGTAAAATTGAATCCATAAAAGCAAAAATATAATGTTTTAGTATTTTTCATTTTTGAATTTGTGTTAAATTATTATTTTTTTAGCCTTTTAATTTGACCTAGGAATTAAATAATTGATTATTACAATAATTCATTGACTGAATTGTATAATTTTTAGACTGAGTTGTATATTTTATAGTATTACTCTTTTTCTCCCTTTCGACAAGCTCTTTCAGATCTTAATAATTAAATACTAGCAAGCCTACATATAATTTTTCTTTAATTAAATTAGTATAAATCATATATATATATAATATGTAAAATATAATCTAATATACCAATAATGGTTCGGTGTAATGGTTAGCCAGTTACACCCTAGATGAGAGGATCCAGGTTCAATTCCTATAGTTGACATTGTTGTGAGAGCTTTAAATTCTTCCTTCCCTTACCCGAATGGGATTAGTCTTTATCAAGACCATTACACAGATAATCAGGGAAAACCCATGGTTTCTCAAAAAAAAAATTATATATATATATATAATATAATACAATATAGAGAGACTGAGAGAGCATGGATAATCAAAATACTCTTACCCAATGAGAACCTTGAGATTTTATCCTATGAGTCTGAATCTGGGTCCAAATCCAAATCTGAGCATGGTAGTACCCTACCCATACCTTACCACCCAACTAGTAATAATCAATATTTACTTTAACATATAAAAAATGTAAGACTTTAAATTTTTGTATTAAGAAAATATTAAATTATAAATGTTAAATATTACATAAATATTGAAGTATTCTAATAATACATTCTTATTTATGATTTATTTTTAGTACTAGTTATAGATGCAAAAAATTGATAAAAATAACTTTTATATTAATAAAAGATAGTTTATTTTAAAAATTTTCTAGATTCGAGTCCGGATATGATGATTAGACTATTCAACGGGATTTGGAGATGAAGATTGATTTTAATATTCACTCATGTACATGTCCAGGTCCGATGATTATAATACCCCTACCCCTATCCTACCCATGATTATCTCTAAGATAGATGAAGATTGATTTTAATATTCACTCATGTACATGTCCAGGTCCGATGATTATAATACCCCTACCCCTATCCTACCCATGATTATCTCTAAGATAGAGCGGCGTGCGAGTGAGGAAAAGTGAAAAAAATTTTGATGAAAAATGATAGATAGAGAAAGTTGTAAGAGTAATAAATGAGGGTAGTAAAAATTAATATTTTGACTAATAATTTTTTATATTTATATTAAAATGTAGGTAATTATAAACATTTAACTAGGAATATGTTACTAATTAGATGGTAATTGGAAAGAGATTTTAATGAAATGGAATTATTTTTTAGTGGACACAAACAACATTTTAATGAAATGGGGATACTGGGTGACCAAACATGCCATAATGAAAAAGAAACAATCCTTTGTTATCGAACTTTCTAACAAAAAGACAACATAAAATCATTTTTCATGGTTAAACATCACATCATCACAAAAATATTATTGAAGAACTTCATAACAAGTGGAATTATGATTAAATTAATTAAAAATGATAGAGTTTAATGAAGAACCAAAGTGTCTCCTCCAGACCCAATGAATCAGCAATACATAATTAACGAGTTACCTCATCATTTACATTTGCAAAAGCAAAAGCTCAAGGTTTGGTCCATTATTATCACCAAAAAGAAAACTGATAGAATTTACAGAATCTCCCACTCAGTTTCGCATGATTGCTGCACTTGCAGGTTCCTCGAGTTCAGAGATCTTCTGGAGCTTAATGGCAAGACAGTTTGTGAACTACCTTCAGTGGGATCAATTTCAGTGTCTCCATACCATATTGCTAGCATTTTATACTCCTTTTCTAGTCTCTTCTTTGGAGCAAGAGCATCCATGATCCTTTTCTGTTGGAAGACAGAAATTTGTGATGATGAAATGACACGAATTCATGGATTGGACAAAACTTAGAATGAAAATTCCTAGATATTTATGATCAGGTATTTTCAGAAAAAAGATAGCACATGAAGGGATTTTATGGAATGAATCAATCATGTAATGCTGAGTTGTAAAAAATATTGTCATGTTATGTTTAACTGTTCGCTCTCGACCCGAATATGATTAGTCTTTGCTTAGACTTTACACAGATAGGTCGAGAAAACCCATGATTATACCAAAAAAAATTGCACTGAAGTTTTGTTCACTTAACTTCTCTGAATTCATCACTTATTTCCTAAACAAATGTCATTGCCTTCTTCTACTTCAGGGGAGTTAAGCTCAAGTGGCTAAATAAATGTTCTTCCATATCGAAAGACAAGTATATTTTCGATTTATGTTATACAGAAAGTATAATATAACACATACAATTCCTGATGTACTAAACATATCAACTGACACAATAAGAGGGGAGAGGAGTGACCGAGTGAGTACCTTATATGAACCAAGTTTTTGGGTCCTGCACGAGACAGCATGCAGTTCACTGTCTTCCACAAATACACAGCTTTCATCAAGCTTTACATGATCAAACTCTACATTGTCACCCAAATTAATGCTTTCCATGCTGGATTGAGTAGAATTGACCAGACATTCATCTGAACAAGAAAAATAAGTATTAACTAAGTGACAACAAAAGGGTAAACATTGAAATCAACAAGGACGAAACAAAACAATAGGACAGAAAAGAAACATAAAATTAATTATTTATTCCCTGACAGATTTGAAAAAACTAATACGACGAAAAAATATATCCCCTTATTCTCATGTTCCCCACAACCAAAAAGTGCTACTATAAATTTAATATTGCTTGCTCGGCCTTGACTGAGGCAATCCTAGAACCCAAACCTGCTTACCAAAGGAAGCTCATGGTGATAATTTTCCATAGTGTCCAATAATTTTGTCCTCAGTGAATATAATATCTAAATGGTTATTAATTTGACTTACCCATCTGAGAAAAGGATATCATAGCACAGTCTTGAGCAGAAGATCCATGCTTATGAGGTGAAGTATTCAAAGATATTGCTTCATTGACCCTGGAAATCTCTCCATCTGACAATATTGAAGTAATTACAATTCAGCAGAACAAGGATAGAGAAGACAAGTTCTCATAAGCATTAAAAAAGTCAAGAAATACCAACCATTTGATTCCATTGATTGAATGGTGCCACAGGAAGAAACTCTAGCCGGTGATGACGTGACTTGATCAGTTACACCTATGTCAGGGGTTGTTGCACACGGTACCGGCACCAAGGAACTGTCTAGGGAACACCCACTGGCATCATCCAAACTTTCGTTACAAGAGTCGAGTTCAAAACTGTGCCTCTCTAGTGATTTTGTAGATAGACTGTCAGACATGAAGGAACTTTTGGAGCATAAAGGATCCACATTTGTAATAGGCCTTTCACTTGTCTCGACTGAATATGCCACTTCAGAGGAAGTGAGACTATCTGAAAATTCTGAGCCATTAGGGATTTGATCCCTAGCTGTCCCTACATTTGGAGAGGACTGAGACTTCACATTTGAAATCGAAGCCATAGGTGAAACAGCTAGAACACCACATGAATTCTCATCATTGCCTTCAGAGGGATCACTGAATAAGGAGGAATCAAGTGACTCTTCCTCACCAAGAGGCATGAATTTTAACACTTGCAAGGTGGATGACTTCATAGCATTTTCTTCAGCAACGGCACATGAGCTTTGTACCGAGGTCACATCTGAGTTCTTACTGGTCCCAGAGACAGCCCCACATCCACCGTCATAAGAAGCAGAAACAGGTTCACTAAATATTGAGGATTCAAGGTGTTCGTTCTCATTCAGAGACATCAATTTCAACAGCTGAGGTGTCAATTTGACAGAATTCTGTTCTATACTGATGTGCAAATTCCCATTGATGACATCAGAAGTTTCCCTTGAGTAATCGTCACCAAACACTTCCTGAGTTCTGTAAGGATCTTCAATCTCTAGGGAATTTGAGGCTATTAAATCTCTATCTTGATTCACTATGTCACATTTGAAGGAAGTTTGAGCATGCTGATCATTAGGATTAATCGCATTACAATCATGTGGTGTATTAATGACACTATTAACAGGGTTTCCCTCAGTCCCTTTTTTATTTTCTTTTACAACTTCAGTTGACTTAGATAGAGAGTCAACATTATTGTTCAAAGCCACCGATTGACATCCTTGTTTCACAGGATTGACCAATTGAGGAAGAGGAAGCACCTCCTGAACGACACCAGAATAAAACCTTTTCACACTATCCCCAACATTCTGTACCCGATTCTCAAAATATTTAACAGCATCCTGAGCACAACATATTAAAAGAATATCAAAAGCTACAAAAGATTGGAATGTATCATGTATTTTTGGTCCAACTAATGCTGTAGTAAAGGGACAGTGAAATTGATCAGATTAGCAAGTGGAGAGCTGCAACTTTCTATTTTTGAAAATGAAAATTGCATGGAGAGATCAAGAAAAAAAATAGAAAAGAAAGAATTAAATATCACCTGTCCTACAATATCATCCACCTCGTGGCACACTTCTTCAAATTTCTGGTAAAAGTTCCCCACCCATGTTATGCCTTTAAGCTTGTCCATTTTGAAGATGCACTACTGCACTAAGACTAGAGCTTCATGGAGATGATACTTTACTGTAGGAAGACTAAATTCACTTGCAGACAAGACGAGCCCAGAAAAATCTACCACAATAGCAGACGAAGGCACTGAAACTTCAGAAAGCCCAAATTATAAACTAAACAGTAGATGTTAAACAAAGAATGTAACTTTTATGAACACCTATAATTAGATACAAAAGAGCCAACAAAACAGCATGTCATGGAATCTAAAGATTGCCAATGGTAATAAAATAGTAGAATGGAAAATAAGATACCACCGGTTCATAAATAAAATGAGAGGTTGCTATAAGAAATTGAAGCATGGAATCTTCGTTTCAACAATTCAAACCCCAAGGCTTACACTATAGACTTCCAAACCCCAGTTCGCTTGGTATCTACATAGTTCAGTTTCAATCTACTTAACGCATTGCCAGACAAACATAGACTGCTTAGAATAATTTAACATATAAACACATCGCCCTGCTTAAAAACAAGTTTATTCCAGGAAAATTCAAAAACATCATCAGCTATAGTCAATATTCAATAATAATAGAGTTAATCCTACACACTTATACAAGTCCCTCCCATACTTGCCACAACCATCACCTATTTCCCGCTACGTTCAGTGCCCAAAAGAAAGAAGAAACAGCAGAAGAAGAAGCAAAGTACAGACACGAGTTAGCTATTAGTTACAATATCAGCGGAGAAAAGAGACTCAAATTTTCTACAACGGCAACATCATGACCAAAAAAGGCAAAAGGGTTTTTAAATCATATAATTTAGGGAAAACCCAGGCATGAGTTTTCGCCAAATTCAAAACAGAAACCCAATGCACTCTCCACCACTAAACAAACAGAAACATCAAAATAAACACATGTACACAAATACATATATATATATATATACACAATCAGCGAGAGACAAACAGACACACATATTTATATATGCGGAACATTCTTCCAAGAATGATGCAAAAGTAAATAGAACGTACCATTAGTCCGTGAGCAAATTTACTGAGAGGCCGTACAGTTTTGTGATCAAACTGATAATTCTCCAAAATTTGTTTGAGGAGAGTCAAAGGAGACGACGGAGCATGAAAAGTAGAATTGAAACAAATATGATCGGCGATCGGAAACTGAACGGCCGGTGATCGATGAAGGTATCGCCGGCGAGGTTCAGTTAAAGAAAGCCGAGGTTTTGGCTTAGGCCAAAAGCAGAAAGCCAGAACAAAGAAGGCTTTTGAAGACTCTTGAGAATAAAAAGGGTTTAAGTTTATATTTTAGGTGCACAGTGCAATTTTGTATAAATATTTTATCCTAAATTATTTTTCGTTTGCTCAATGTAAATTTATAATCAAATTTTGATCTAGTCCGGTTTTTTCAAAATTTGAAGAGGGATGATAATTCGGGTGGGTATCGGATATCGAATAGGGTACGAATAGTGAAAAATAAAAAATCAAATAAAAAATCAACTATCCAGTATCCGTCTGAAAAGAACGGATAGTTAAGGTATTGGTGTCCCATACTTTATAATATAAAATTTTATTATATTTTATACATTTTTATTATATTTTTAATTAATTTATTTTAATTAACAGATATTGGGTATCGGATATCGGATATATTCGATTTTTGAATTAGGATATCATATCCTATATCCGTTATTTTCGGGTATTTCGGATATTTAGGGTATCCGTCGGATACTGGATATTGGATACGGATAGGATACAAATACCATAATAATTTTACAGATACGGATCCGGATAGTAAAAAAATTTAGGATACGCCATCCCTAAGTCACTTAGATCCCTTATAGATTTGATAATTTCAATTTTTAAGCTTTGCTATTAGATTTTGTTTGGATGGTTATATTATATACTTTATTCTTATAGTCATCAAATTGTGTTATCTTATTAGAAATTAGGTTTGGACCTGGTGATGCACGGGTGATCTTCTATGAATTTTTTTAATACATTGTTCTATTAATATTTTTTAGAGTAGTGTTCTACGAACTATTATGTGACATTAAACTATTATAGTATGTTAAATTGATAATTAGCTAATAATGAATTAGTATTGTTTCTTGTTTGTTATTAAAATAAAACATATAAAATAATTAGTTAATCATCTTATGATGAATTTTTATAGTTTTTAATTGATAATTAGTTCATATGAATTAGTATTGTTGTTTGTTTGTTATTAAATAAAATATATAAAATAATTAGTCCCTCAATTTGTTCTAAATTTGTACTTTTTGGTCCTTAAATTTAACCCAGTACAGTGTAGCCAACTTATATACAACTACAATAATTCAGGGATTGAGATGTATATTTTGATTAGTGATAAGGGACTAATTGGTCGGCTTGATGTAAATTCATTGACCAAATAGTATGTTTTGTCTATGAATAGTTCAATAATGCATTCTAAATAATCTATATATATAGATTATTGATAGCATCGATATAAATATTAATACCTTGAAGCCTTGATAAATATCAATGGTATGTTGCACGGTTTAATAATGTGATTGTTTAAATATCTGGATAGTCGAGCAGCTGGTCCAAATCTAAAACACAATACAGAAATTCAAGTATTTAGAAATTTTATTCATAAATTTAAAGTTATTCTTAAAACATAAATATAATTAAAATATTAGTAGTATTATTGAAATATTAATAAATTTTAGTAGTATTTGTTANATACTTGGAACACAAAAAAAGTGCATTCATTCCAAAATAATTATTCATAATTCAACCATATATAATGACGGAAAAAAAAATTATGAAATTATAAACACTAGGATTCACTAACAAATTCAATTCAGAAAGTTGTCAAAGAATCACAGTAATTGACATAACCTTTAATTTCATAATTAGTTAACCATGAATTAATATTTTTGCTTTATTAATATTGTAATAATTATGTAACTTCATAATTATGTGACCCATGTTTTGTATGGATCATGTTTTGTGAATTATTTAGAAAATATAATTTTATGAAAATCAAAGATTAAATAGAATATTATATGTCATTATAATAATATGACCGAGTAAGATTTTATATGAATTATTATTTATGGTTTTTGCTAATCAAAATCATCATGAATGAAGTATTAAAGGAAATAAATACAAAAAGTAAAATTGCATTGACTACACAATTTAAAAAAATATATAAATAATAGCGATTCAATAAATCAAATGTTAAGAAAAAAATAACATGATATTGTATGAATTTTAAATAAGTAGTACACTTGTTAAAAGAAAAATTTTTCAAAGACATAGATAATAGATTTTCTATAGACACCTAAAAAGCTTTTGATAATTGAAAATTCTCTCATCACACCATCTTGCATTAGAAAGAGAATATCAATGACTTTGACAATATGGTGTCCGAATGTTGTCCAAAAAGATATGCAAACACATCCAACTCAATAATCTATTATAATTGTACCTTCTTTATATCGATGTCATATTACAATACTTCTAGTCTATAATTATGTTAGTAGAACATTTTGGAATTTATTACAATTACAATGTAATGGTGGTTTTCTATGCAGTTAATTATATATATAAAATGAAAAAATTGAGGCGAACTTCAAGATCAATGTTAATGCTCCTATCAAATCAAAAGATGGTTTATGTCTCTATGACGAAGTAATTGAATTGAAGTCTTATATGCAAATGTGGGTCAATTATTTAATGATATTTAATCACAAATTTATGTGATCAAATAACAATGATGATGTGTTATTATCGAGAAATATCTATAATTTTAAATATAATCTCAGTTTATAATGCAAGTTGGTTTGTTTCTTACTATTTATTGAGTGCTTTAGTTAATATATTCATCACATATTTACATGTTAATGGAAAAGAGCTTTAATTACGTAAAGATTATTCTTAAAAATTTAAAATAACTTCCATCAATACAACAGTAATTGATAGTACGTGTTACTGTCGAGACATTTAATAAGAAGCAGTATTTGATGCAAACTTCATCTCAATTGATGATTCAATACTAATAGTAAAAGTTTTGGAGCAATTAACAAACTGAGTAATGACAATGAACTCGGAGGTATTATTATTTCTTGTAGTTTTAGAATAATAATGTATTCAATATTATTCTTGTTATTTTAATATCATAAAGATGTTAAATTGATAATTTCTTGGTCAAGAACTATATAAAAATTTGGATTTATATATCAAATTAGAACTTGCGGTAAGATGGGTGAAAGTAGAGGAGTTTTACACATCACAATTTTTTAAACCAATGGTCTAAATAAATTAATTATATATAGATTTAAAAATATATATATATTGATATCTAATTTGAGAGGACACATCTTATAATATCTACATTAGACACACATTTGTGGTCTAAAACAACATACAAAATCAATTTTTATATAGAATCTAAATGATCCATGGATTAATCACATTACATTAATTATATAGAATTAATTGAATTACATAAAGAAGGCCAAAGTGCATTTTTGGTCTCATAACTTTTACTCAAGTCTCAATTTGGTCCCATAACTTTTTTATTGCACTTTTGGTTCCATATCTTTTGCTCAGGTTGCAAATTTGGTCTCGTGCTGCACTTTTGGTCCCATATCTTTGGGTCAAGTTGTAGAGTCAGTTCCATATCTTTCAGTCAAATGCATAATTAATCTCATATCATTGGGCCAGATGGGACTGACAGTGAAACTTTTTGAAAAGATATAAGACCAAGTCTACATCCTGACCAAAAGATATGGGATAAAAAATTATGCGGGACCAAATCTGCAATGTGTGCAAGAGATACAGGACCAAACATACAAGAAAAAAAATTATGAGACCAAGTTGAGAATTGAGCAAAAGTTATACAACCAAAAGTGCACTTTGACCCATAAAGAAATTAATATCATATCATAAAGATATCAAAGTTGCATATTCAAAAGTTATTAAAGTTGGGTAATATTCAAAAACATTAGTAGGATGAATGAAATCTAGATGATTGTATTTGTCAGAATTGTTATGGACATGATCGCTTGAGTGAAGATATGCATATGATAGGCTTAGAATGTACCCTATGGGATGAATGAGTGTTTGCATTATATAATATAATTGTTAGATAAATAAACAAAATTACAATATTTATATATATTAGACCAAAGTATACTTTTAGTCCAATAACTTTTGCTTAAATCTCAATTTGGTCCCATATTGTACTTTTTGTTCCATATTTTTAGGTTATGTTGCAAAATTGATCTCATATCTTTTGGTCAAGTTGCATAATTGGTCTCATATCTTTACAAAAGGTTCCACATTATGGACCGATGGTGGAACATTTTGCAAAGATATAAAACCAAATTTACAACAAAAAAAATAAGGGACCATATGAGACCAATTCTGCATCTGACTAAAACAAATGAGACCAAAAGTGCAATAAAAAAATTAATGAGACCATATTGAGACCTAAACAAACGTTAATAGACCAAAAGTGCACTTTGGCCTATATATTAAATAGAAATTTTAATATGGAATATTAATAATATTTGAAATTTATTAAATTAGACATATAAATGACAATCAAATTTGATAAATTATAAATCATTATATATATGTAATTTGAAAAAAAATTAAGTTTGTAGATTTAACAATGATAGAAAAATATTATTGTAACCCACAAAGTCCAACACAATTGGTAGATAGTTATGTTTCTTGAGCATGATACCTTAAGTTCGATTTAGACCGTGTACATGGAAGAAAATTTGGTTGGTAGAGGCAAAACCCATTTCGAGTTAACATGCCAAACCCAACCTAACGATTGGATTTGAGTTGGTTTGGTTTTGGCTGACATGTTGGTTTCGTCTAAGCAAAAAAAAGAGCCGTAAGGATTTGGGTTAGGCTACAGATTTAAGAATTCTAAACCCATTCAATTGAATCCACACCACTTATTATTATTATTATTTTTTACCAAAATACTTAACATTATATATTGAGATTTTACTTGGGATATAGAGTTCATTGTAAATTAATATAGTTCACCCATGAACATAAGGTATTACTTAGTTAAAAATGTTAAAATCTAGCTTGTTGTGTTTCACAATAATTTCAACTACTCCAAATATAAGTATATAGCTTTCATAAATTTGATTATAATAGGAATTTTTCGGAAAAATTTTTAGAATAGTAGGATTTCTTTTTCATTAAAACTTCAATTTAAAAGCATTTGAAAAATAAATAAATAAAATCATTGAATAAACTATATTTTTTTTATAAAAATAAAATTATTTATAAATTGGAATGGGCTAGCCAATGAGCCTGCCCAACCCAACCCACTCTTATTTAGTTTGGGTTGGTTTGGATTGAAATAATTTGTCTTTTAATTAATCCAACACAAACCAACTTGTCTTAAAAAAATATCAATCTAACTCAACCCAAACCACACCGTGCTTTGATAGCTTAAAAGAATAATGCATTTTTTCCAATTAAATGACATTTGCTAAAAGATATCCCAACAATCAGCGTGATTACATTATCATTCTAAACAGTGATAACTGATGTTCAAATTACAATAGAAACACATAAGTGTCATGGGCTCATTGACTTTCAATTCGAGCCTTTTACTCATATTCATAAGATAAAATCTTAAAGCGGTTAAAATATGGTATATTTTAAAGTTTTTTTATTTTTTCAAAAAAATAATTTTTATTATTAAGAATAATAATTTTTTTATTAATTTCAATGAATGCTCATAATTTAGTATAATATTAATTCAATCAAAATCATTTAATTTGCTTCTATGTTTCCAAGAAACAACAGAAAAAATATAAAAGAGCCAAGAGCCAAATTCAAACTATATTAAAAAAATAATGCATTTTTTCCAATTAAATATCATATGCTAAAAGACATTCCTAACAATCAGTGTGAGTATATTATCATTCCAAATAATGATAACCGACGTGTAACTTACAACTAAAATGTATAAGTGTCATGGGTTCATTGAGTTTGAATTTGTATCCTTTATTCAGATTCATAAGATAAAATTTTAAAGTACTTAAAATATGATATTTTGAAGTTTTTGGTGTTTAATTTTATAAATTAATAAATAATAATCATTTTTTATCAATATCAATGAATACTCAAAATTTATTGTAATATTAATTTAATAAAAATTATTCAATAAGTCTCTATGTTTTAGACATAGATGTAGAAGGATCTATTTGGGAAGTAAAAAGCAACATAATAGATCAAAAAGAATGTTAAAGTAGATTATATTCACGTTAATGAAATTTTAAATTAGGCCAATGTCATTATTATTATTATTATTTTAATGAGATAATATTTCCCAATTTCAGCCTCTGTTATATTCAAAAAAGAAACTGAATGGCTGTATAAAAATTAATATGAGTCAACAATTACTAATGCCAACCTCTAACTATATTAAAAAAATTGAAAAGTGGTATAGAAATTAATTAAATCATGATTACCAATTGTTGGTTAATTATATTGAAGATTAAAGTAAATAAAGTTAACTAATGAGGGAAAACTATTTTTATCTAAGTAGGAAATAAAATCAATTACCATTTATTAATTGCAGTGAATAAAGAGAAGTAAAGTCAAAAGAGGTAACTAATGAGAATTTTACTCAATTTAAAATCATTACTAAATATGCATATATCAGTTTTAATTAGAATCCAAAATAATTGATGACAATTGATTTTAAATAAAACTGTCACCATAAATATATACTGATTGACTTTATGACTCAACATGAATTGTGCTAAGAGAAAAGTTACATACTTGAACTATTATATGTTGGAGATTGTGCCCTAGGGCCAATCATTTTATAAATATGTTTTGAACATATTGATTAATTTATGGAGATAAATTAATGGTTATCATATTATTAACATGTTTACTACGATAACAGTCCCTGATTAATTATGAGATAATTAATCTAAATCTGTCCCTGGTCGATTGTTTTCGTGGGAGCGAAAATGAACTAAGACCAGCATGACCTTGGTGCATAGAGATGCATGCACTAGATGCTGGGACGAGAGTCATGGTGCAATTATGTAAAGGGTTACAAATTGCTGGACTGACCCGGAGAATCGTGAATGGGTTTAGTCATCAGCTTGCCTCTCCTGTACACCTGTCACGACGCCTTAGACCTGAGGTCATAATTATTCTGGCGTTGCAGTTGTCAGACTTTGGCTTAGTCTAACGTTGCCCGTAACAGGGTAGCCATAAGGGCTAAGTACGAGTTTGGTTGATTGCCGTGCTGAGGAATGTGGATTGACCAAGATGGGATTTTGTGCCTCATTAAATGGGAGATATCTAACTGGCGCCCTCGATGAGTCTGTCCAAGGAAATGCGTGGCCACGCTGGTAAATGGGACTTACTCAGGAAATCGAGAAAGTTGTGGTTTGGATTATGGATGACATTCCTGTGCCTAATCCATGACCAAGATATCGTAGGACAATAGGGTCTATGACAAGGTGGTACTAAGGTTAAGTCGGTTTTGGTAAAAACGATAACTCACGTGTTTTGGGTAGTCGTGATGGCTTGCTAGAGTCCGCTCACGACTTGTAGGTCATGGAGATGACTTGCTGCCAACTTCACGTGAGGCCTGCTGGGTCACACATAAGTAGGATCAGGACACCGTTTAAAAGGGACACGAATTAGGGTTAATTCGTGGGTCACTCCGGTGGCACAATTTAATGATGGAGATTGTGCCCTAGGGCCAATCATTTTATTTATGTGT
>QANZ01041087.1:277995-288440 GCA_003254925.1 Chamaecrista fasciculata | reverse complement strand
CCCCCCCCCCCCCCCCCCCCTCTCTTTGGAATTTATAGCTGTAGTTCTATTGTTTATTTAGATATTTGATAGGATTTTAGTCAGATTATCTGAGTGTTATCATGCGAGTTTAAGCAGCTGAACCTTAAGGTCTCAATCTCAAAGGTTGAAAGCTTATCTTCTATAGTTGCAGAATTGATGGTACTTTTGCTCCTGAATAGTATTTAAAAGAAAGTTAGGAAACATATCTCTCTTGCAGGGACGTAGCAGAATCCTACAAGACTTCCTTTTTTTTGGTACTTTTGGCACGCATTACTGCTAATCAGAGATGTTGTATACCATACTGAATGGCTTTCCAATCTAATCTAAGGGGGAAATTAGTTAAAGTCAAAACATCAGAGTCATTTGTGCAACAGTCTATTTGACATTTCAGAATGAATGGGTCACTTTAGATACGTGTGGTAAATAAAGTTCATTACTTGAACATTTTTCTTACATTTAATAATAGTCCAGACTCCAGACTATTCCCGCCTTTACTTTCCTCTGACTGAACTTTTATATTCAATTTTACAATGTTGGCCCAATTTTGTCGGAAAATGTTTACTGAATCTGTAATTCCATCTCGTTAGATCTGTTGGCCTCATGATATTCAGTGCATGTAATCTCTGTCCAGGTAGATTGGGGAGAAGCAAGCATGATAGAGGCTGAACGCATTTTGCTTCGACATGCCCTGACCGATCCCTTAAATGACCGTTTTGTTTTCCTATCAGATAGGTGAGGGTTTAATTTTGCTTACAACTACGGATGTTTATCTTTTTGCTTATGCGATGAAAAAAATCTTCTTGTAGACTTAATTCCAAGTACTCACTAGAAATGTATGATTTCTTCTATTTGTAATTTGGGCTTTTATTTCTTTTATGGCATGAATGACATTGACGTTACCCAATTCTTTAAGATCCTAGAATCTCACTGGATTTCAGTTGTTTGATCTCTTTTCAGCTGTATACCTTTGTTCAACTTCAGCTACACATATGACTATATCATGTCAACATCAACTAGTTTTGTTGACAGGTGAGGGTACTTGTCTTGATCTTTGCCTCCTTAGTTTTACAGTACAACTCCTTTTCCATTGTTTGTCATTTTTTGAATTAGGGTCTGAAGTCATAAAAATTGTACTTTTAGATTATAGTTCTACTAAAATAAACTGAAATCTATATTTGTGAAACTATAATCCTCATATTACAAGCTATGTTAGGTTAAACTGGCTGAAAAGTGGAAGTTTTTAGTTAAAAGATTTTCATTGTCTGGGTTGGTATGGTAAATGGTTTAAGGAAAGATCTCAGATGAACTGACTTTATTGACTTAAGTTCAGCAATCTCTTACTCTGATTGCAGTGACAAATAGAGCAAAGCACACGAAGTATATGATGAATTCATGATGGTTATTTTTTCAACTGTGATGGCAGTGAACCTCTCTATTCCTCTTTCAGATCTTCTCAGTCTTAGTTTCTTCATATCTATTGCTATCAATCAGATGTTCGTAAAAGTTAATAATAATAAATAAAATAAAGTAAATTAAACTAAGTTAGACCAGTATGTGTTCTCAGGAAACCTCCATGCTTGACATGGTGACTCATGGTGTCATTGAATAATTGATAACCCATGGAGAATCTCCATGCCTGGAAATGATATGGGGTTGATTAGCCATCTCATGACCTCAGTGCCATGACAACATGGTGGGGGAAAACCTCAAGGGATCTCCATGGTTGGGATGCGTGGTTTTTCCATGGAGATTAGGAAACAAGCCAAACAATTAGATAAGAATATAAGATAAAGCATAAATGATTACAATAAAAACAATTTGCAGTAATAAATCTTGAGAGAGCTTTAAGTTATTGTATTCAGTTTTTTCTGAAGTACTTGTTAATTGTTATGCACAACTTATTTTATTTATCTGCCATTGAATTGTGATGATTTTGGAAATCAAATGCAAGAGCAGCTTTGCTGACACAAAAGAAGGTCGTTACAATCCAAAAATGGCTCCTGTTATTCCTGTTTATGACTGGAGGAAAGGATCTCAGGTAAAGGCCAAATATAGTGCTTAAGTTACTATGAAGTCCATTCTGTAACTAAGAAAAATACATGAGATATTTCATGATGCATTGCCAAAGATTATCATCTTAATCCTGTCTATTTAATCCTCTTCCAGTGGGCTGTTCTTTCCAGAAAGCATGCTGAGGTTGTAGTAAATGATGAAACAGTATTTCCTATGTTTCAACTGTATTGCAAGGTAATCGGTTATAGTTCGTTGAAGAACTCTCTTTTCAAGTTTTACCAAAATATTTTCTTATTCTTTTCAATTCTCCGACAAATTGTGGTTGGACATCGCAACATAAAATATTTTCTTAAAGATTGTATGATTACCTTAGAAGTGTGTAAAAGTCTGTCCATGAATTGATGCAGTATGTCTTTCCTTCTTGAGATTTTGGATGTGAATAGGTTGGATTTTCAAGTCATTCATACTTTCTGGGTCTCTTGGTTCCTTAACCTGCGAATCTAATTGTGCAGAAAAAGCCATTGCCTGAGTTTTGGAGGGATCATCCCATTGTAAGTGCTTTCTGTGCGTGAAGAACTTATTTAAAATACTTTCTTTTTAATTACTGTTCTATTTCCAAATTCCAATTCCTTTTTTAACAGAAAAAAGAGAGGTGCTCGTTTTCTTTATTGCTAATGGTATTCTAAATTTGATTCATTATTTCATGCAGCCTGCTGATACATCTAAAGTGCATAACTGTATACCAGACGAACACTATGTTCAGACCTTATTGGCTGTAAGGATCATTTTTCCCCTCTGTTTGTGTGACGGAGAGAGGGGGTAGTATTAGTTAGGACTAAATTGCAATTTTTTTTAATATCTTTACTATTAATTTTTTCAATTAAAAATATAAAATATGAACACAACTTGTAAAAAACACAATCATATGGTGTTGAGCTCTAAAAAGCATTTATTTGTCATGTTTTCATTAGAGTACCTGATAAAAAAAGATTAAAAAAAATGGTGCAATTAAAAAAAAGAAAGATCAGTTTTTTTTCCTAGTAGTTACCCTGCTATAGGAATAGTTAGAGAAGAAAGAGTGATCATATAATTCTGCCTGAAGTTTTTATTTCCTTTTGGTAAAACTCTTTTCATTATACTATTAATTTTTTAGCAAGTGCTAGAATTTAGTTTTTCTCTGAAATGGAAGCTTTGTCTCATCTAGTCTTATAAAATTATTTTTGTAAGAATCATAATTATACTTGCAAAAAAATGGTGATTATCTAATAACTTGAAGTGAGGTTGATGAGGGCTACTAAAAGTAGTGGCATGTAAAGATAATGCAATTCTAGGTGTTCCTTACCTGGTGATTTCTACTTTCTGCTTATGGTTCACCAGTTAATGATTACGTTCTAAGTCTTGTCTGTCTACTGCATGTCTATCACGTCTTAGATACCAAGTGGGGCCTTTAGGGTGAAAAAACTGCATTATCTTTTCCCCTTTTGTGGACTGTGGTTGATAGTTGACACCATGAATTGTAAATTGTAATCTAAGTTTTTTTTTATTAGTATTCATAATAGATGGCATTGCAAAACCTTCAAAAAAAAAATTGTTGGCATTGTTACTGTATGTTTCAATTAGGCAGACAATGAAATTAAATCTTGGATACTACAAAGCTTCATGTTAAAAAATAGACAGCAGATGAAAACTGAATTAAGAAGCTTGCCACATGTGCTTTTTGAATTGTGATGAGGATTGTGGGACCTAATGAATATATTAATTGCAACCATCTTAACAGTTTTACTTAAGAATTTTGCTGTTTGCCTTCTGAAATCTAGCAAAAAGGCCTTGAAGCAGAACTCACACGGAGATCAGTGACGCATACTTCCTGGGATCTTTCATCGTCCAAGGAGCATGACCGCCGGGGCTGGCATCCTGTGACTTACAAGTACTCAGATGCTACACCAATGCTTATCAAATATATAAAGGTGCGACCTTTACTACTACTCCAAAATTGTTCTTTTGAAGCAACTATGGTTCCATGATTAACCCCTCTCCCCCTCCTGACTCAAAAATGCCGATGTATAGGGTAGGTAATAACACTTGTGGAGTTTATATTCCTTCTAGTTCTTTCTTAGAAAGAATTTCAAGGGAGTGAAACATGTGAAGACAAATAATAATTAATTCACAACAACAACAACAAGAGCAATAATAATAGTGATAATTATTAAAAAGTTAAACGCAAAGAACTAAATAAATTACCAGTGGTCTCAATAATCCATGACCTTCAAAAAGAAGTGAAATTATGATTTATATGTACTTTGTAAAGAAAGTTTGCTGAACATTCCCTATATGACCCCCTGCCCGAACATAGTACATGTGAAGTAAGAATGAGGGAAAACTAATTTACAATGCCTATCAGCCTTGTAGTGATTAATGAACCCTGCAATAGAAGAGGAATCAGTTCAAGCTTGCGTAAGTCCTGGCCATTAACCAATTTATCGCATTCGGATAACTGTACCAAGTTATGAGAAACCATAAGTGGTTGCAGAAGTGCAGATGAGCTAAAGATGCAATAAATTTCATATTAATCTAGCATGCTCCAACTTAGTATCCATTTTCAGATAAGAATATGTTAAGAAATAAGATAAACTTTAAAGATGCAATAAATTTTATATTAATCTAGCATGCTCCAACTTAATATCCATTTTCAGATAAGAATATGTAAAGAAATTCGATAAATTTTGCAGGAAATAGATAATATTTATTACGAGACTGAATACAGAAGAGAATGGTGCACCAGCAAGGGTAAACCCTCCGCATGCTTCCTTTTTGCAAGAAAATTTACTCGACCTGCTGCTCTGCGGCTTCTTAACATGGTGAGTTCATTTATTTCAATTATTGATCAAATATATTTTTAGGTGTGCCCTTTTTTATTTCTACCATTGGGTATTACCAGTATAGCATACTGATTATTTTCTGCTTCCCTTTTGAACAGTCTGTTCTTGGAGTTGCCAGTTAAATGACAACAAAAAATGCCCATTATCTCGTCAATAAGGAGGAGACTGATTACAAACGGAATATGTACTTATAGTAAAGGAATTAGGAGAGAGGAGAAAATAAAGTAAAACCAGGTGAAGATCATTGATGACCATATTGATCAGTATAATGAAATGTGTGTTGTATATGTACTATATATTTTTTTCAGAATACCAAATAATATGGAAATATTTGTTCCAAGCTTCCTTTTCAGCATCAATCTGAGGTTTCATTTTCTCTTTTAAAGTACTTCTTTTTCTTTGTTTCATCAGTATTTGAGAATGGTGTCCGTGGTCGCCCAAAAGCTTTAACTCTGATTCCAGTTATAAAAATTCTGGACATATCTTCTCCCTTTTCCTTTTCACTATTTTCTTGGGGCCAGATTCTTCCTTTTCATCAATCTGAATTCATTTTTGAAACGACAGATTTTCAACTTGTTCTGAATCTGTTTGCTTAGAAGTTATAATTTACGCTAAAGTGTAAAATTAAAAGGATAGTCTAACATGTAAGTTGTAGTATGCATTCAATAGGTGAAGTTATAGAATTATGTTCATTAATGTAATCCAATGTTATTGAAATAAGCAATCTGTTGAAAAATAAACTTCATAATTTAAAAAATTAAAGTTTGATCCTTCAAATTATGTGAAATTATAATATTATTCAAAGTATAAAATAATAACTTTTATTTTATGCAATTGTAATTAAGAAATAAATAATTACTTTTAAGTAAGAATTTTTTTATAAATGAATTTTTAAAAAAATAAAAAGTTTAGAGTTCTTACATGGTTTGAAGAGTTAAAATTAAATTCTTGCCTTTCTCAACACTATTTCTCGACGTCAATGACTGCAAGTATGATTTTTAGTTTAATTTATGTCTAAAATTTGAATATTAGAGCAAAAAATATAAATATACATAATAGTTTATAAATATATTCTTCATCTTTACGTGTTATAATGGCTAAAATATTATTGCATCTCTCAAAAATTAACTTTACATTATAATCTAACGTAAAATTAAAATCTACTTCGAATTGTTTAAACTGTACAAAGTACAAACCGCCAAGAAGATCTTTCGCGTTGGTTTGATTCTTGCGCTTGCCTTGGAACTGAGGAAATTTATTTAATTTAAGCTAAAGTCACTTTTGGTCCCATAACTTTGGCAAAAGTTTCAATTTGGTCCTATAACTTTTTTTGTTGCAATTTTAGTTCCATAACTTTGGAAAAAGTCTCAATTCGGTCCTATAACTTTTTTGGTTGCAATTTTGGTCTCATAACTTTTGAAAACGTCTCACCGTTGGTCCCAAGCTGATCTTCATTCATTATCTGTCGTTAAAAATGATCTGACATACTGAGTTGGATGATAATGTGACAAATATGGTGCAGTTATATGATTGATGGAAATCAGTTTCAGATCAACGGTGAGACGTTTTCAGAAGTTATGAGATCAAAATTGCAATAAAAAAAGTTATGAGACCAAATTGAAACCTTTGCCAAATTTATGGAACCAAAATTGCAACAAAAAAAGTTATGGGACCAAATTGAAACCTTTGCCAAAGTTATGGGGACCAAAAATGTACTTTAGCCTTTAATTTAATAGTATAATTTCTCACCAGGAAAAGAAAAGTACAAAATTCAGGTGTCGGTAAAAAATTGGCCCACTTAGAAGTAGCTAGTAGAACCTTCTATCGTGCTTTATTTTTCTAGTGTTAGCATAGAATTAACAATTACTCCCTCTCTTCCTATATATCTGATGTTTAAGGTAAATACACACAGACCAAGGAAATAATTAGCTCACCTAGAATGAAGACAAAAATGAGGTAAAAAGACCAAACTATCCTTATTAAATTACTTGTAAAATGTTTATTCATTTATGACTCTACTATATTTAATAGGGATAGAATGGTAAAAGAATAATTAATGCTCTCTTGAAGTTATAAAACATCAGATATTTTGGAATAAACAAAGTTCTCCAGAAAAGCAGATATTCAGGAACGGAGGGAGTATATTTCTTGCTTAACGTAGTAAGTTATATACCATTAGTTTGAGACTGAATAAATAGCAATATAAGTGTAACACTCTTTTAGTTGACCATTACACTCATTTCATGATTCATGACGCGTTTATATTGTAAGGTGGCACGTTATTAGTTAGTTATAGTTATTACTTATTAGTCATTACCAAAGGCCTTATTTCTGCTCAACGCTTTACCTTCTACCACCACCGACTATATCTCCAATATTCATTACATATTTAATAACATGTTATTTATTTATATTATCCATATATATTCATGCCACCTGCATCCACCACCTTTTACCTTTGACTGTTTATAACTGCTTCCACGTTTCAACTTAAGACTTTCTTGTCTCTTTCACCCTTTCTTACGCGCAATTTTGCACTTTTCTTATCATAATTTTTTGGAAATGGGAATGGCAACATTGGCCCTCTATTTATATAATTTAATAAAATGTATTGTCATTGATCTTCACGATATGTCTTGGATCTTCTCACATTTAAGTCGTTCTATTCTCTTACCTCATAGAAAAGTCATTCTATTACTTATTAATGAATATTTTAATAAGATTTTTTTAAGTTAATTCTTCAAAGGTGATTAAAATGTGAGGAATAACAATGTTAAATTGTTTTAAACTTGATTGTGTGAATCTTCATATATTATGAATATTCAAATCACTATAATAAAAGATTATCATGAGCAGGGGCGAAGGGCTGGCCCCCCAAATTTGTATTATATATGTAAGATATGAACTATAACCATATGTGGCCCCTGCCAAAATGGTTGAGGCATTGGTAATATATGGAGATGGTGGCCCAAGTTTTTTTAAACATCACATCTATATACTTTTGTAGGATAATATTGCAGTTGCAGCATATTATATCTTCCTTTTTTTTTTATAATGCAGCATATATCTTCCTTGTTTAATTAAAATCAACATTTTATATTTTTTTCATAACAAAAGTTTCATTCTAGGAAGCATGGACACTTCATTTTGAGGGCGTGTCGCCGTGTCAGACACGTGTCAGTGTCCGACACCCGTACGACACCGACACGACATATATTCACAAATTTTAGAATATAAATCAAATTTTTATAACTTTAACATGACAAACAAAATAAAATAATAGTAGATATGACCATAGTGCAAAAAACTGGACCGGTCATCAAACCGGTGGAAGGCTCAGGTCACTGGTTCAATGGTTCAACCGTTGGGTCACTGGTTCAACCGGTTGAGCCGGTTTACTTCAATTTTTTTAAAAAAAATATACATATTCATCAAATACACATTAATATCTTACAATAATTTAAATATCAAGTAAAAATTAAACATAACTATAGGTCCATCACATATATTCAATTCACAATCACTCAATCACATAGTAATCTAGACCAATCAATGAATCAAATTACCAAATAATCATTCATTCCAGAATACAGACCAATCAAACAATAATCCATTTTAGACTAATCAAATAATCTATTTCACACCAAATCAGACCAAAAATTCAGAATTTCAAATTAGTAATCTCACATATTCACACCAATAATCAGCCCAATAATCTCAAAAAAAATCTCAATATTCAGAAAAAATTCTCAGATTACTAATTTCAAAGTTATGAAATTAATGAGTCAAGAAGAAGAAATTTACCTTTGATGGAGATGAGTCACGGCGGGGAAGAGACGAAGATGGCAGCGGCAAGGATGAAGGAACAGCGAACAGAACGGCGAACCCACGGCGAAGGATGAGTCAACCCACGAACGGCGAACCCACGGAACCCACGAACGGCGACGAACCCACAGCGAAGGAACCCACGAACGGCGAACCCACGGAACCCACGAACGACGAAGGAACCCATGACGGATATGAAGACAATGGAAGGAAGAAAATGGAAAACGCAGAAGCAGAGTGGAATTTTTTTTTAGGGTTCAGGCGAAGAACTTCAGGGAAAATATGAACTTTAGGCGAAGAATGAAGCAGATTAGCATTTAGCAGAGTCGAATTATTTTTTTAGGGTTTTTTTGCTTTTTTTTTTATTATGTGAACCGGTTGAAACCGGTTCACGGTACGCCGGTTTGCAAGAGAACCGACGACTCGCCGGTTCTCTTGCAATCCGGTATGCAAGCCTCAACCGGACCGGCCTGGGCACTGGTTCGCCGGTCGGACCGCCCGGTCCGGTCCGGTTTTTCCTTCTATGGATATGACATATATTATGAATAAAAATTGTAATTTTAAATTTTTCATTAAAAATTATGAATATTTAATTATTTTTATATATAAATATATGCCGTGTCGTGTCATGTAATTTTGAAAGTTTGGCGTGTCGCTGTGTCCGTGTCCGTGTCGTGTCCCGTGTCCGTGTCAGTGTCCATGCTTCATAGGTTTCATTTTGATCTTTAATATTTTTTTGTTTCATTTTGCTCCTTAATTTTTTTAAATAAATTTATAATTGGTCTTTAAATATTGAATGTAATCATATTTCTCTCCTCTCAAATCCGGAGTTCCCGAAAAGGTATTAGGGACCAAAACAAAATTTTGAATAAACATTCAGCTATTTAGGACTAAAAAAGATTTTGGCCAAAAAAAATTTCGGCCCCCTAACCAAAAATCCTAGCTCCGCCCCTGATCATGAGCAAGTTATACATAAACATAAGACTATGGTTTTGATTTTTATATTATTTTTCATACTAAGACTTCCATTTGGATAACAAATTGAAGTTGATATTCATCTATAAACCTTCCAAATTGTTGAATAACTGAGTAATTTAAGATGAGTTTTTTTTAATCAAAGTCAAATTTATTTCAAAGTCACATATCTTAAATTTAAAATATTAATACACTACCTTGTGAGTCTTAGAAAAATTTCAAGTACTATACTCCCTAAATGTGAATCCAAATCTAAAATCAATTTCATGTTTAATATTTATCTTCAAACTCAAATATATAAACATTTTAATCATATCATTATCAAATGGTAACTAGAAGTTACTTTTTCATCGAGAGAAATAAATGGTCGATGGTTTTGCTCTAAAATTTTGGTCGTTGGAACTTGGAAAACGGAATTATAGCGAACACGGTAAAACCAGATTTTCCGAAATCTTCAAAATCTTATGCGTTGATTACTTTATTACACGTGGCATAGATGTGTTTTCTCCACGTGTCGTAAGTTTCACAGAAAAAGAATAATACCGGATACGAAAGGGCGGTGAAGAACAAGGGCCAAAACATCGACACGTAGCAATTGTCGGTGCACAGACACTTCTGTTTTTCCGGAAATTTAGGAATTATAGGATACCAAATAAAAATGGTGTTTTTAAATCCCGGGGAACTAAAGGAAATACCAAATAAAAGGAGGACCAATCATAATAGAGAAAAAGA
>QANZ01041087.1:231593-277170 GCA_003254925.1 Chamaecrista fasciculata | reverse complement strand
TTTCTTAGCTTTTTGGTTTAAAATTTTAATATGATCTCATTTATTAATTAATGATCCTAATTAAATATAAAAAATTATTATTTAATATTAACTTATAATTTTAAATTCGTCATATTTAAATTTAAAATAGAAGATATATGATTAAATATTTGAGACTAAAGATAAAAAATTATAAAAATATGTTAAACTATTTTTTCTAAAAGGCTAAATTAAAGTTCACCCCAGCATATAGGATCAAAAATATAATTTAACCAATAAATAAACTCTAAGAAATGTCAATATAATTCATACTCCTATTCTATCTTCCCGTACACCCTGTCGGCCTGTCCCTTCAACTTCTATATTGCTCGAGTACGCTTTATTATTATTTGAAAGCTAAAGTAATAAAAGTATTCCATGAAATAAAATGTCATTGCAAATGTATTTCATATATATGTTTCAATATATCTCGAAAGATTGAATATAATATGTATTTTGAATAATAATCTCGAAACTTATTGACTTGAATCTTAGAGTATGCAGTATCCAATTTGTAGTATCAAATTATCTCACACATTGACGAGAGAATCAAATGGCACTAGCTATTATAGTTCGGGGAATAAAAAAGTGGACCAAATTAAAGGTGATATCAACTTGAAAATCGATCATATTCTCACTTCTGGATTCCCAATATATTTGTCATTAATAACTCAATGTGTTAAATTCCCTTTTCGTCCGTCAGGATTTAATTAGGTATTAGACTAACTCCTCCCCTTATTTTATTGATTGTTTAATTAATTTGATTCTGCATATCATTTTTTTATTCTTTCACATGTTAATTACTGTATATTTAATTCTTTATTACTCTTTCGGTTCAGATCTCAATGAAGGATACAGTATTTAATTATGATAAATGTAGCTTGTTTTGTCACCATCCCTATATTTGTTAGTTGTCTCAACTCTCAACCAACAATCAATTCATTGTATTATAGGAAGCATGTACATTTCATTTTGATGGCGTGTAGTCGTATTATCCGACATCCGTACGACACACACGACACATATTTATAAATTTTAGAATATAAAATTAATTTTTTGTGACTTTAACATGACAAACAATATAAAATAATAATACATATATATTATGAATAAATATTATAATTTTTAAGGTTCTCATTAACTTTGTGGATTTTTAATTATTTATATATATAAATATATGCCGTGTTGTGTCATGTAAGTTTAAGAATTTGGCGTGTCAGTGTATCTGTATTTGTGTTAGTGTCCATACTTCATAGATTCTATTTAAAAATTCTATCTCCGACATATATTTTTATTAGAAAAGATTTTCAAAATTTTTACCTTTTCTTAGTTTTATAAATTAGTTGTCTTTTTTTTTTATTTTAGCTTTCTCACTTGCCCATTTTTATGTAAAAAACTTAAAAAACTTATGAATATTAAACTAAATAGAGTAACAACGACTATAACTTACTGAAAAATAATGAGTTAAAAAACTCAAATTTAAATAATTAATTGATTGATATGTTATAAGCCAGTTTGCCTTTTTATGAGTTATAATTTAAAAACAAAAGTGCGAATTTGATTTTGTAACTTTGTGTCTTAAATCAGTTCTATATCTTTTTTGTCTCAAAATTGGTTTTGTATTTTTGCTTCAGGTCCTAAATCAATTCTATATCTTTTTTGTCTCAGTTTTGGTCCCATATGTTTTGAAAACCTCCTACCATTAGTCCTTCGTCCATTTTAAATTACAGTTTAGTCTTGAAAAATTCAAGTTCCTTTCACTTTAGTCCCTGACTATCAAAATGAAAGTGAAAGAGCATCCATGAAGATTCTCAAACGTTACATATTGGTCCCCAATCCATGAATTCTTCATGAAATGGAATAAAAATGCAAAAACAACACAAATTAGAGCAAATGATAGAGGGACCAAAACTGAAAAATGCATAAAGTTTAAAACAAACTGTACAATGCCCCAAACTCGCCGGAAAACATACGAAAATCGCCAAAAACTCAAGAACTCATATAAAAACCCCAATCCTCACTCAATAATTGAAGTTTTTGGATGAGTTCTTGAGTTTTTCAGCGTTTTTCGTACGTTTTCCAGTAAATTTTGGGCATTTTCCGATGGGTTTTAAATTTTATGCGTTTTGAGTTTTGGTCCCTTTGTCATTTGCTTTAATTTGTATTGTTTTTAAATTTCTATTTCATTTTATGAAGAATTCATGGATTAAGGATCAAGATGTAAGGTTTGAGAATCTTCAGGCATGCTCTTTCACTTCCATTTTGATAGTCAAAGACTAAAGTGAAAGGGACTTGAGGTTTTCAGGACTAAATTGTAATTTAAAATGGACAGAGGACTAACGGCGGGAGGTTTTTAAAACATATGAGACCAAAACTGATACAAGAAAAGATATATGACTGATTTAGAACCTGAAACAAAGATACAAGATCAAATTCGAAACAAAAAAAATATAAGATTAATTTGAAACCTTGAGCAAAATTATAAAATCAAATTCACACTTTGGATTAGTTTAAAATATTCTATAACACATATGTTTCGCTATAAAGATCGAGTCAAAACTCTTCCTTTATAATAATGAAAGCAGAAGTAATTAAAAATTTAATTTTGAAAAGAAATATCGTGCCTTTATTAAAATGTATTATTTATTAATAATCACTTAATACAAATTACAAACAGATCATTTCTATCGATTTGTGTGATCAAACTTTTTTTCATAAAAGCTCAAATTATTGCTTCCACTTGGCCAATGGAAAAAATCTGGTCTCCAATTTGGATTATGGGTAGGGTATGAGTAGGGTGTTATAATATCCGAATTTAAACCTTAGTCTAATCTCATACCCGGACCCGGACCTGAAAAATTTTTAAAATAAACTATTTTCTATTAATATAAAATTTATATTCATTTTCTAATAATTTTAATATTTTTAATAAAAAGTGTTAAAATATTATATTTTTTATATAAAATTATATTTATTAGTACTAATGAGTATATGAGTAGGATACGGGTTGAGTACCACCATTATGGATGGCAACGGACAGAGTATCCGGTGGTTTTGCCATTATCCGTATCCGTATCCGTTTATCCTATCCAATATCCGTATCTGATAAATTAATATCCGTATCCGCACCTTATCCAATATCCGACGAATACCCGAAATATTCAAAATATCCGAAAAAATATGGATATAAGATAGGATATCCTATTTTATAAATCGGATATATCGGGTACCCGATATACATTATCCGCCAACTAATATAATTAAATGAAATTATTATTTATTTACATTTTAAATTTATTTTTTAAAATAAAAAATTAAATATAAAATAACTGAAATATGATTATATAAAAAATATATATTAATATAATTAATTAAATTTAAATATTTATATATAAAATGTTAAATTAAAAGTAAAATATAAAAATTAAATAAGTAATAGAGTATCGGATATTGAATACCCTAAATATCCGTTCATTTTGGACGGATATAGTGTATCCGAAGGCAATATCCGTATCCGTCCAATATCCGAAAAAAAATTAATTTTCACTATCCGTATATGTATCCGACAGATATCGAATATTTTTTCGGACAGATACAGATGGATATCCTAAGTATCCTAAACCGTTGCCATCCCTAACCACCATACCTAGACCCGGACTCATTAAGAATATTTTGATTAATATATTATTACTAATGCGTTAATATAAATATTTTGATTATCCCTATCTATGGGCCAATAAAAAAATTCCTGTCTCCACAGACTTTTTTATCTTTTTGATGGAACTGTCTAGACGGAGACGGACTTTAATGAGCGAAAAAAAAAAATGATATTAGAATTGGGACCCACTTGGATTTACTTTTAACATAAACATTTCTTTCCTTTTTTTTTGAACGAAAATGCTTTTATAACACAAGAAAAGACTCAGATGAGCAACATTATTATCTCCCCTAGGACTCAGCATGCACCGTTTCCTATTCTTTCCTTTAAAACACTTCATACCAAAACCAAAATAATTCGATCGTAAGCAAAAAAAGAGGAACGATTAAGAAGATATCATCATTTAAATAAAAAAAAGAATAGGAAACGACATTAATTTTCAAACGAACCTTCACCTAACCTTCCTCAAGTGATCAGTAGTATGTGATCTTCATGCTTCCTCCATCTATATATTCCTCTCATCCTCTTCTCCTACCAAAGCAAAATCAAATCTTTCCTACGCTTCAAAACATTATAAACTCACACAAATCAAGCCTTGCATTTCTCTAATCTGTATATATATTAAAGATTCTTTTCTGATTTCTGTTATTCCCATTTTAACCCCATTTATTCTTATTTCCTTTTCACTCTCGCCTCACCTTTAATTTTCCTCCTCTCTATATATATATATCAACTCTTGTTATTCAATACTAAATTACAAACATAATACTTATTGAATCATGGCTCCACCCAATCCCATTCTCTCCAAATTACCATCCTCCGAAGTCACCCAACAACACCTCAATAATAATGGCTTCAATAATCCTTCTTCTCCTTTCACCATCGCCGGGTCAAACCTCCTCGTCAACGGCCACGTCATCCTCTCCGACGTCCCTCATAACATCATCACCACCACCACCACCTCCTCCGGGTGCTTCCTCGGCTTCGACGCTGCCGACACCCTCAGCCGCCACGTCACCCCCATCGGAAAACTCACAAACACTCGCTTCATGAGTATCTTCCGCTTCAAAGTCTGGTGGACCACCCTCTGGGTCGGATCCAACGGCCGAGACCTCGAAACCGAAACCCAGTTCCTCATGCTCGAAAAATTCGACTTGGGCCGACCCTACGTCCTTATCCTCCCCATCCTGGAGGGTCCGTTTCGTGCTTCCCTCCAACCCGGCCAAAACGACAACGTTGACCTCTGCGTTGAGAGTGGCTCCTCCAAAGTTACCAGCGCGTCGTTTCACACTGTCGTTTATCTCCATGCTGGTGAAGACCCGTTTACTTTGGTTAAAGACGCTATGAAGGTTATAAGGGCCCACCTAGGCACTTTCAATCTCCTTGAGGAGAAAACTCCACCTGGCATAGTCGACAAGTTTGGATGGTGTACGTGGGACGCATTCTACCTTACGGTGCACCCTCAGGGAATATGGGAGGGCGTTAAGGGCCTTGTGGAGGGTGGGTGTCCTCCGGGGCTTGTTCTCATAGATGATGGCTGGCAATCTATATGTCATGATGATGATCCCATTGATAAAGAAGGCATGAATCATACCATAGCTGGTGAGCAAATGCCATGTAGGCTGATTAAGTACGAGGAGAATTATAAGTTTAAGGACTATGTGAGTCCTTTGAGGTCAGGCTCTTCTAGTGAGAAGAAGGGCTTGGGTGCCTTTGTGAAAGACCTCAAGGAGGAGTTCAAGACCGTGGATTATGTTTACGTTTGGCATGCTCTCTGTGGGTATTGGGGTGGGCTTAGGCCCAACGTCCCGGGCCTGCCGGATTGTGTGGTGGAAAAGCCCAAGTTGACGCCCGGGCTTGAAACCACCATGGAAGATCTTGCCGTTGATAAGATCGTTAATAACGGAGTGGGCCTGGTCCCACCTCATATGGTTGATCAAATGTACGAAGGCCTTCACTCTCATTTGGAAGCTGCAGGGATTGACGGCGTCAAGGTGGACGTTATCCATGTAAGTTTTCGACTTTTCGATAATAGTCATTTTAGTTGGACCCGCTTTGGTCGGCACGTTATCTCTTTTTGTTAGGAAACAATTATTTATGTGGTTTTCCTACATATGGGTCCGTCGAAATTAAGAACTTGTAACTAATTAATGGGTTGATGATGGTGATTTGCAAAAACGTACAGTTGCTGGAGATGGTGTGTGAGAAGTACGGTGGACGTGTGGATCTGGCAAAAGCATATTACAAGGCTCTAACGGCTTCAGTGAGAAAACATTTCAAAGGAAACGGCGTTATTGCCAGCATGGAACACTGTAACGATTTCATGTTACTTGGAACTGAAGCCATATCTCTTGGTCGTGTCGGTATGTACCTTTAATTTCCTTACCTTTCCCTAATTACTTTATAATTAATTAATATAGTATTTTTTGTTTTCAGGGGATGATTTCTGGTGCACTGACCCATACGGTGATCCAAACGGTACGTTTTGGCTACAAGGATGCCACATGGTGCACTGTGCATACAACAGCTTATGGATGGGTAACTTTATCCATCCAGATTGGGACATGTTTCAGTCAACGCACCCTTGTGCTGCATTCCACGCTGCGTCTCGAGCCATTTCGGGTGGACCCATTTACGTGAGTGACTCGGTGGGCAAGCATAACTTCGAGCTGCTTCGAACCCTGGTTCTGCCAGATGGCTCCATCCTCAGGTGCCAACACTATGCACTTCCCACTCGTGATTGCCTCTTCTCTGACCCTCTCCATGACGGCAAAACCATGCTCAAGATATGGAACCTCAACAAGGTCAGTAAACTAAACCATCATATATCCACAATTAATGAAGAATAAATTAACAATTTGCTCCCTAAAAGATTATCGTGTTAACAATTCAGCTTCTGAAAAATTGAAAGATATAGTTTACTCTTTAAAAGATCAAAACGACATATTAATTAATCCTTATAGATTAAATAGTATACAATTCTAATTTTCAGGGATTAAAAAGTATACTATTTTGATTTTTAAAGGACTAAGATGTATATTTCAATCTTTTAACAATTGAGCTTACTAGCTTAGTGATCTTTCAAGTGTCAAGGACCAAATGTTTAATTTACTCATGAATGAATTATTCTCACATATATAGAATTAAAAAGTTAACATTGAAACAATTTAATACACAGTTTACTCATTAATGAATTATTCTCACATATATAGAATTAAAACGTTAACATTGAAACAATTTAATACACAGTTTATTCCTTGAAAGATGAAGACTATATATTAATTAGTCTTTTTTATAGATTAAATAATATACCGTTTTAATCTTTAGGGATTCAAAAATATATTATTTTGATATTTCAGGATTAAACTGTACATTTTAATCTTTCATAAACCAAATTGTCAAGAACCAAATTGTCAAGTTGGTGATCTTCGAGACTAAATTGTTAGTTTAGTCATTGCAAAATTAACATTAACATTAAGATTGATTCGTTTTGTGAAACAGTTCACTGGTGTGATTGGGGTTTTTAACTGCCAAGGAGGAGGATGGTTTCGCGAAACAAGAAGCAACAAATGTGCCGCTGAGTTTTCGCATTTGGTATCCACGAAGACTCATCCTGGAGAAATTGAATGGAAGAATAGCAAGAACCCTAATCTAAACGGCGAGGGGGTTTTCGCTATGTATTTCTATCAGACAAAGAAGGTGGTTCTCTCGAAGCCATCGGAAACTGTGGAGATTTCTCTGGAGCCTTTCAATTTCGAGCTAATCACTGTTTCGCCGGTGACTGTGTTGTCTTCTGGAAAAGGCGTGAAGTTCGCTCCGATTGGATTAGTGAATATGCTTAATACCGGAGGGGCGATTGAGTCGTTGGATTTCGACGAGGCTGGGAATTCGGCGACGGTGGGAGTGAGAGGAAGTGGAGAAATGAGTGTTTTCGCGACGGAGAAACCTAGGGTTTGCAGGATTGAAGGAGAAGAAGTTGATTTTGAGTATGAAGAGGGCATGGTGGTAATTACAGTACCATGGCCTGGGTCTTCCAAATTGTCCTTGGTTCAGTATGTATTCTGAACCTGGGATTGGATTATCGACTAGCTATTATTATTAATTTAAAGAATTATTGTTCATATAGAATGATATTGAGAAGGGGCCTTTTTGGATCCCTTGTACACCTTGAGTGTTTGATGACTTTCTAGTTTTATGATCCTCCAAGTAGAGGAGTGACTTTCTGAGTGATATGATGCGAGTATTGTTAATTTGTTAATTGTTAGTAATCAAGTTTCGTGCTTACACAATTATAATTTTCCCTTTCTTAAACATTCCCTAAATTGCTTTATATTCCTGTTGCTTCATAGATCAAAGGTTTGTTTTTGCCAAATTCATAGATCAAAGATTCAAAGGTTTACTGTACTGAAAAAGAAAAAGAAAATGAAGGTTCCTCTGTGCAACAAATATTGGGCCCTCACTAACTTGCGTCGGCCCACAAACATGGTTAATTATCCAATGGACTATAAAGCTCAAATAAATGTTGGACTGGGATGTGGGATTGACCTCAACAACCAAAAAACAAAGTTGAAGTGAAACGGTGTATTTACTAATATTGTTTTCATAATATCAGTTTCCTTTAAGGAATAAGTTAATTTAATGAAAAAAATCATATAAAAAAATTAATTAAAATCTCAGTTAACTATTAACTATAGTCTATATAGATGAAATGGATGATTTTTTCCCTTCATACTATCAAAAAGTCGATTTGATGTGTTTAAAATAGAGGTGTCGCTTAACTTGAAATAATTTACACACATTTTACTAAAATGTTTAAATTGATTTTTTTATAATCATTAGAATTAATGCTTGATTGAAGTTTACACAAAGAGATATATATTTTCTTAAATTTCTGAGGTTCTATATCAAGATTTAACACATTTTATTAAAATGTTAAAATCAATTCTTAATAATCATTGCAATCAACACTTAATTGAAATTAATATAAGGAGATATATATGTTTTTCTTTAGTTTCTAACGTTTATCAAGATTGATTTTAAGAAACTAGGATGAGTGGCCAAAAAGGTGATTATGAATTTTAAGATGGGATTTGATATACCACGTGTTTGACTATCTTATGTGGTTACTCTTTGTCGTTTATGCTTAAGTTAATCACTTATATATTAAGCTTTTAAACGTCTTCTCATACATTTAGTAAAAAAAAAACATCTTCTCGTATATTTATGAGGTGGATCTGCTCAATTATGAGAGTAATAAATTATGGTGAAGTATGAATCTCAACTATTCATTTCTCCCTCTATTCCTTCAACTATTATTGAGAATTGAACTAAAAATAAAATGGATGGTTGAAATTCATACTTTACCATACTTTATTATTTTCATAACTAAGCAGATCCACTCCCTATATTTACAAGTCAATCACTCATATATTGAATCTTTAAACGTCTTCTCGTATAGTAATAACTTATTATTCGCGACACAACTTAACTAATTACTCACAATTTAATTTAAGTGACTACGCACAACTCAAATTAACTGACTACCCCTCGAACTTTATTATTTGTGAGATATTCTAAACATAATTTAAAGAGAATTTCAAAATATAAAAATCATTTAAATATTGTCTAAATCATAATAGATACTTTTTTATTAACAAATTTGAGGTTAAACACATCACTCTCTCAAAATCTTATTCTGGATTTATTTTCTAAAACTTTAATCTACACTGAAATGTCAAAAGTGTTTGGCAGGTATTTAGTCTGTGATCCTCCTATTTTATTTTTGTAGATATCTCAATAACATCTACCAAAATTATATAATTTTAGAAATATGATATTAAATATAAAAAATAAAATTCTTAAACAACATACCATGACTTATAAACTATTTAACCTATAAACTTTCTCATAAAATATAAAAGGAAAACAATATTCTTACGTTAAACATTTTAAAATATAATAAAAATAAATTTATGAATTCAATATAAAGAAACAAGGTAAAGCAAATTTCGTAGTAGGCGAGTCCATTCCGAATTGTGATTAGATCGGTTCTTTTTCGTCGGTATCATCACTGAACCGTGGTTGTCTTGTGCGTCAGGTTATCTCAAACAATCATCGTCGCCCTAAAGAGTAAAGAAAAACCCTCCAAATTTCTCAATCGAATAGCATTTCATCTTCTCTTTTACTGGTTTCGCGTGTGAGAGACCAGTTTGTGAATCCATGAATACGACGCCGTTCATGGATAAGCAGATAATGGATCTAACTCAAGGATCGCCTCAGAGCAAGGATTTCATCGACCTGATGAGTCATCCTAAGGAGGAAGAAGAAGCAGACGCAGAAGTTGAAGCTTCTCGTGGTAGCCATCATCCAATCGGTGGCAATGGGATCAAGAAGGAGGATATCGTTCCTAGCTACGATTTCGTGCCGATTCGCCCACTCGGAACTTCGACTCAGTCTTCCAATCACGATTCTACCCCTAACATCGGAGCGATTTCTAGGCCCTGGAACTCTGACTCTAAGTCTAGCTCTTCCATTCCAAACATTAGAGTGAGGCTCCCTTTTCTTGCCCTAGTTTGCGCATGTTTTTAATCTTTGTTCTGCTATCTACTATTTTCCCAATCTCTTATCGTTTTTGCTGATTTGGGTTTCCTTAGATTGAGATTTTTCTATATATTTTTATGGCCTTTGCTGAAATACTACTATTTTGGTCGGCCTTCTACAGTTTGCTATCGGATTATGACGGCTGTTGATAAAGTTTTTTTTTTTAATAGAAATGCTTTACTAAATGTAGTTATTTTCTTGTTGATAGTTTCATTAAGTTCTGAATGCAATTATGAGTGAATGAATTGTTTATGATTATGTTGAACGTTTGTTTTCTGTTATTTTGTTTTTTTGACCTACAAGTTCAGATAGGTTTAATATAAAACGCATCATGCATATATTTATTCTTATGAGTAGAGGCTCCACAAGGTTTCGTTTTTTTTTTCTATGAAAAGCCTTCACACGATGTTCAACTTGAAATTTTGACTTGCTATATGGGTTTATAAACAAGAGTTTGATAGCTCTTAACCTTCATTTTGACTTCCTCATTTTAGCTTTAACCTTTTTCGTAGCTTCGATTGATATGTGTAAACATATAGGTTGTAGTTTAACATGATAATCGGGCATCCTTTCTGATGACAAATGCAGACATTGATTTTAATTGAAGTGAAAATGGTTATTTTCAAACACCATTAATATTTGGTAGGTGCCTGCCGCCTGGTGTATTCCCAAAGTTGACTTCAAGGTAGCTGAAAGGCACCAAGCTCCTAAAACGCCTTTGGCAAGAGGTGATAAAAAGGCGTTCTGAATGAAATTAAGCACTATAATATGAAACAAATTGTTAGACAAATGTTATATGAACAAACATGAAGATATGCAAGTTTGTATCAAGATTTGCAATATTAATTAACTGTTCTATGTTCTAATATAATAATCATCAACTCTTAAGTCATTTAATCATCCAAATTATTAAGGAATTAAAGTCATATATCACCTTAAAGAGCCGAAAAACAAAAAAACAAAGTGCCCTTGTGACGTCTCTGCGTGCGAGAAGATTGAAGGCTTGTATGTTACAATATTTGTTGCTGATTGCTATTCCAACTCTATCGTATGTTTCTGTGTGTGGTCTGCTTTATAAAATTTTTTTGCTAAACCCTAAAGAGCTATCTGACCTAGTGTATATCTCTTAAAAATATTGAGTTGGGCCAGGGCTGTGTTTCTTTCTGTTCTGCTTTGCTGGATTTTTTTTTTATTTTTTTAAAATAATTTACCTGCACACTTCATCAAGGTGCCAAAGTTGGAGGCCTTTATGGGGTAAAAGTCGACAGAGGTGCTTGACTAGGTGGTGCCTCAGTGAAGCCAACGACTTTCATGGTGTAAGAGGTGTTGGCTTCAGATGGCGCCTTGCCTTAGTGCCTTTAACTACACTTCACTTGTCTTAACCTCTATGACATGGTGGATACAGCATAGGAGTATGAGTTGGAAATTAAATCACTATTGTATATCTCTGTTAAATGAAAAATGTATTTATTAAAATAGAGCTTGATCTTCATCTAAGCACATGGAATTTGTCAAGACGGCATGTTCCTGGCAATAAATAACTGTATTTTTGCTTCTCCATTCCGTAGTTTTCATGTGTCATCAAGTTAGAGAACCAGAAAGGCCAATAGCTAGACAGAACAATAAAAGCAGCTCTTCCCTAAAATGGCAAGTGACATCACTTAGAATTTTGCATATGACCAAAGCTAAAATCCTCGCTCATGTCAATTAGTCGGACAAATGTGAGTTTGTGATGTCAGTATTTATATTGGGATGACTTTCACTGTTTCACTTGTACACTAAAATTCTAAAATTCCCCCTTAGTCCATAACTGCCTCCGTGTTTCTTATGCATATAAACTTTTAAATAGTTATTTACATGAAAGTTTTAATTATGTATGCTTTGCTGAATGCTGATTATTGTTGCATCTTACATCATATTAATGTTAGTGGAATGTGTTCTCTGTCTTTTGTCTGCGCGCATGTGATGCAAAATTGCTAATGATATACTTGTGCTTCTTACTCATTCTGTCTCAGGCCAAAATATTTTTCTATTAGGCTAGGTTTCATGCATTTGAATAATTTGCTCATTGTATCTTGTGTTACATAGGAGGCTAGAATAATTGATTTACTATCTTTAGTGTATTCTCTTCAGAAATATTAAATAGTCACCATTACGTTATACAGAATTACAGTTCTCTGGATTCTCTTGAACCTGCAAAAGTTGTAGTAGAAAAGGATCGAAATGTGGTTGACGCTACAATTTTGTCTGAGATTGATCGAACCATGAAGAAACATATGGAAAATTTGCTCCATGTTCTAGAAGGTGTTAGTGCAAGGTTAACACAGCTAGAAAGTAGAACACACCATCTTGAGCATTCTATGGATGATTTGAAGCTATCTGTTGGAAATAATCATGGCAGCACTGATGGAAAAATGAGGCAGCTTGAGAATATCCTTAGAGAGGTATTTTATCTATCATATCTTTCGCAGTTACTCTTCTAACCTTGATTTTTAGCGGCATTTGATACGTAGAATGAATGAATATGGTGGACAGATTTTTGTCTAACCATGTAATATTCTAAGGCATTCTTGTCAAACCCTACAATGTGTGCATTTGCTGACACATAGCTAGGCATGTTATTTCTTTTTACTAGTATACTTTAATTTTGCCGACATTGGGTCATTATTTTGGCCTTTGGGCCTTACAATTAGCTATATTATTTCTCTGACCTTTCTTCAGGAAATTGTAATGTTAAGTAATGATAAATTTCACTTATGTTTTCTAATTTTTAACTGTTAAGGTTGTTTTGCTTCATTAGTACCTACTAGGTTATTTTGGCTTTCGATTCTGAGCTTTGATTTTCTTGGAGAATGCTAAATCTTGGGTGGAGCATAATTTTCAAATGTGTTCTCAGTTGTTTGTGTCTTTGAATACACATATACAATTTGCATGACTTGAACTCAGCTTTGCTGAAATCAAGGTACAATTGGCATATGAAAAGCGATATAGCTAAGGTTTAATAGATTAATGTAAGTACTTGCTAATGTTGGGTTATGTCCTCTTATTTCTCGGTTTAAAGTTACAAACTTTGTTTTGGTTTTTGTTTTCACTATCTTGATCGACGTTTATTATGCAGGTGCAAACAGGAGTACAAGCTTTAAAGGATAAGCAAGATGTGGTGGAAGCTCAGCTGCAGTTTGCAAAACTTCAAGTGTCCAAAGGAGACCAACAATCAGAAATTCAGACTGGTGTGATTACAGATCCTGTGCAGCATGCTGCGTCTGCTCCCCAGCAATCTCAGCAACAGCTTCCTGCCCCTATTAATCTTCCTCAATCAATTCCTGCACTCCCTCACCCTAATGCCCCTCCTCAACCCCTTCCCCAACCCGGTTTGCCGCCTCCAGTTCAACCTCCTAATCAATTCCCTCATAACCAAATCCCTTCTGTTCCTCAGCGAGAACCGTACTTCCAAGCACCTCCTCAGTCTCATGAAACCCCAAACCAGCAATACCAACTGCCTTTGTCCCAGCCACCGCACCCTCCTCCTGGGGCACCCTCACAGCCACAATATCAACAGACCCCTCAATCTCAGTACCCTCAGCCGACTTCTCATCCACCTCAACAGCAGCCATCGCCTTCACCACCTCAAATACCATCTTCATTGGGTCACCATGTGGAAGAGTCATCTTACATTCCTCCTCAGAATTACCCACCAAATGTCCGCCCGCCGCCACCATCTCAGCCACCCAGTGGACCACCTCCCTCCCAGCAATTCTATGGGCCACCATCCCATGTGTTCGAACCACTATCTAGTAGATCTGGTTCAAGTTTTTCTTCTGGATATAGTGCACCACCTGGGCCCGTTGAGCCTTATCATTATGGTGGATCACCTCAGTATGGTGCCACTTCAGGGCTGAAACCACAAGCACCTTCTCCTGCGGTGGCTCCCTTAAGTAGTGGAAGTGGTTACCCACAGCTCCCAACTGCTCGGGTGCTGCCGCATGCATTGCCTACTGCTTCGGGGGTAAGTGGAAGTTCGGGTTCTGCAGGGACTGGTAACAGGGTTCCCATGGATGACGTGGTCGACAAGGTGGCAACTATGGGATTCCCTAGAGACCACGTGAGGGCAACAGTTCGGAAGCTAACAGAGAATGGTCAATCAGTTGACCTGAATGTAGTGCTGGATAAGCTTATGAATGAAAGTGATATTCAGCCGAGAGGTTGGTATGGTCGGTAGCATGAGAAAATTGATCTAACTGAATGTATAGAAGCACCGATCGCTCTGTTCTTGGGTCAAAATTTATGGGGAAAAGGAGGCTTTATGATTGGGATTGTGCTACATTGGATACTTCTGACTCTTTGTTTCTTCTTGCTTTGTTTTCATCGAGATTTGAAACTGTTATTCTTATTGCTTTGTTTTTCTGAGGTTGATCTTTGACTGTCCTTGTCTCAATAGCATTCTGTATATTCGCAATAAATGATAGTGGATTTTCAAAACTGCTTGAGCTGTTCTGTTGCTTGATTAGTGATTACATTGTCATCATATTTGGGTAGTTGGTTATATATTGATTAGTGATTAATGGGAGGCTTTTAAAAATTATGGAATATCTTCAAAGTCTTGGTAGATTTCGCTTGCAATTAGATGTATATATGTGAAGTCTGATAGTTGTTGAGACGGTCTTCCTCTTTTCTTGGTTACAAGTTTTTGTAATGATACCATTTGGTTGACAAATGACAAACCAATTCATATTTGGAAGTCCTCTGCTTCAATCGACTTTAACACATGATACAGATTTGAGATCATCACCTCATGTTCTTCCTATGTTTTAGACAACACTGATCAAAGGATGAACAAAAAAACAGATTCAAAACCATGACCTCTGGCGTTGCTATTTGTTTACTTACACACACAATTGGCTGTGTCTGCTTGTTCGTTAATATCCTTTTGACATAAATATATAGCAGACGTCAATCTGATCTTTAAAACAATATTAGTGTTCTCGATAAGTATATGAAACAGCCTTTCTCTTACATTTGTTCTTCGTTACAGAACAACATTGATGCTTAGAATGCTTCTCACATTGGATTTACAAACCAATTCATACTTTTCTTGCACCGCCACTTTGGCATGAATTAGAGGCATAATTTACGAATAGAACCTAATGCGTCATACCGGCGTTGCTATTTCGGAATTAGATCCTTTCATCTAGCGGTGTTAATTGTTTACATGTCATTTCTTTATGATATCATCAATTCTAATAAGAAAATATTTTTGATGTTAAGGTTTTTCTTACTTCTTGATCTGATTAAATAATATGGTATGTTATGAATTATCTTTTTTAAAATAATATGGTGTGTTATGAATGATCTTTTTTAAGATTGATGAGATGGTAAAAAAAAAAAACACATAAAAATGACATGACAATAATTAACACCATTAGTAAAAAAATGAATGGAAAAATTTAATTCCTAAACTTTCAAAGTTTGAGGATTTAATTTTTAAAATTGAAAGCTTAGAACTTACTTTTAAATAATTCAAAGTTTAAAAGGTCTTCTTGCATTTTTCCCTATAAATTATTAGAGAGACAACGTATTCAAATTTGTACGATTATAGATAAACCTTAATTAATTAATTAATTATACTTACCTCATGTTAATTGTAAGTTAATAATCAAGTAGATCAGCCATTGAGTTATTTATACTTCTACAGGTGGCACTTGTACGCAGTCTCAAGGTAATTTGTCAGCTTTGACGGTTAGGAAAAAGAATAAACAACAAAAGAGAAATGTTCAAAAGTTGATTAAGGACTAATTCACTCAATAAATAAAATATGAATGCATGGATCTTTTCATACACATATGCCAGGTCTTCATTTGCTTCGTGTAAGTAAGAAATAGACCAGATCAATACTTTTGCTTATAAATACAATAGTTTGCCATGCAAAAATCGCATCCATCCCTCACTACCAAATATACACAAACAACACAACCACAGAAAACATGAAGGTTGCTCACTTTGTCCTCATTGTCCTCTTGGCTGTGGCATCTTCTGGTGTTTTAGCCTATGATCCTAGTCCCCTTCAAGACTTCTGTGTTGCTATAAACGACACTAAGCATGGTGGTCAGTATACCTTCAACTTTCTCATTGATCTATTTTCGTTATTCAGTGCTTATTTATATATTCTTATGTATTTTGTTTCCTTGATTTGCTTACAGTATTTGTAAATGGAAAATTCTGCAAAGACCCTAAGCTCGCAAATGCCAATGATTTCTTCTTCCCTGGATTGAAGCAAGGAGACACATCTGGTAAACTTGGTTCAAATGTGACTCTTGTTAATGTTGATAAATTATTCGGACTCAACACTCTAGGCATATCCTTGGCTCGCTTGGACTTTGCACCTTATGGATTAAACCCACCTCATATTCACCCTCGAGGCACTGAAATTCTTGTAGTCATAGAAGGTACTCTCCAAGTTGGTTTCGTTACATCAAACCCAGACAATCGTCTTATCACTAAAATACTATACCAAGGAGATGTGTTTGTGTTCCCAAAGGGTCTCATCCATTTCCAATTCAATGTGGGCAAGACAAATGCTGTTGCTATTGCTGGTCTTAGCAGCCAGAATCCTGGACTTATAGTAGTTGCAAATAATGTATTTGGATCAAATCCTCCTATTTCTGCAGAAATTCTTGCTAAGGCTTTTCAAGTGGATAATAGTGTGATCAACACTATTCAGAAACAATTCTAGATGGACAACAAACAAAGAACCATGGTAGCTGCTAAATTTAATTTGATGTATTATTTGATTTAATTTGATACTGTATTATGATTTGTTATATAGACTTGCAGGGTAAATTTGCTCAACCATACTATGATGTAATACTAAAAATAGATAGAATAAATGCATGGCAAACTCTTTGTACTTCAGCTAGTTCAATGAAAAGAAACCATTATTTAGATATATTAATCTATGTTTGTCATAAATCTGCATCAACGTTCAAGAGCAAAACTCATTTCATCCATACTGGCGTCTTTTGCATTGTAACTATTTTAACAGAATCGAATAAATTATTTTCTAAATTATTCATCAAGTAATTAATTAATAGCTGGCTTAGAGAAAAAGAGCTTGCTTTGTGATAGTGAACACAGTATAACTCCCCTTAGGCTAACAATTTCGGTTACAAGACCTAGAGTTTGTTAGCTTATTCTGTTTTAGTCTCTGGCACTATGTACATTCCCTATATAATAAGCACCCGTATTCAGTCTCGCCAGGAAATAAAATTAATCAATACACTTTTTCTCATTTACTAATTTTATGTTCTCTTTCTAATTAATAACTTTCCTAACATGGTATTAGAGCTGTGATGTGCTCACTATGGCAAATTGGCAACCATGGCATCCTCAAACAATGTCACATCTAAATTAGATAATACAAATTTTTTGAATAACTTCTTGTCACACAAGAGTTCCAATTGGAAAAGAGTAAAACTCTTTATAATGACAAAGAAAGATGATGATCAGGCTATAATTAATGCTTCTCAAACTAATGGTCCTAATAAGGAGGATTTATGGTTGGGATTGTGCTGCATTATATTGGAGACTTTTGACTCTTTGTTTCTTCTTGCTTTGTTTTCGTTGATATTTAAAACTGATATTCTTATTGCTTAGTTTGTCTGGGTTTATCTGTGACTGTCCTGCTCTCGATCGCATTCTGTATATTCAGAATAAATGATGTTGAATTTTGGAAACTACTTGAACTGTTCTGTTTCACATATTCATCATATTGGGTAGCTTGTTGATATAAATAGTAACTTCCTGTTATATAGTGCCACTGAGTTACGGCATTCACAAATATGATCCATCGGTGACTATAAGAAGACATGCAACGTATGAGGCACAATTAAGGACCATGTCACTCCTTAACATATATAGTAGCATCTTTTCAATGTGATTATGGATGCGATAGAGAGTATGCGAATATTTGCATAAAATGAAGCAGCTTAAACAAATTGTTTCGTTGATTAAATAGCGATTAGGAATTAACGTGCATGGCTAGATCAGCCATCTTAGAGAAATGTCCCTTTTTCTTTGTTCGGTGTGTAGAAGTTTTTTGGTAGCTTAAATGCTTAATGGGTGACTATAAAAAATTATGAAATATATCAATTCTTTGTCGATAAAGATGTATATATATATGTGTTCTATGTCTGAATCTGATAGTTGAAACGGTCTTCCTCTTTTCTTGGTTACAAGTTTTCGGAATATAATGATACTACTTGGTTTTTTTTTTTGAACTGAATACTACTTGGTTGACAAACCGGCCAGTTCATACTAATTGGGACCCCTCTGCTTTAATCAACTTTAACACATATAATACAGATTTAAGATCACCTCATGTTAATTGGAGTTTTACAGTTCTGCAATATAAAGTTATGAAAAAGCTGATAAAAAAGCATGAAATTAAAAGATCATAAAAATTCAAACCTTGAACTCAGGCGTTGCAATTTGTTTGTTTACACACACAATTGACTGCGTCTGCTAGTTCGTTGATATCCTTTTGACTTAAATATAGCCGATGTTACTTTGATCTTCCAAACAGTATTAATGTTCTTGATAAGGATAAAAAAGTCTTTCTCTAAAATTTGTTCTTCGTTACAAAAAATATTAATGTTTAGAATGCTTCTTACATTGAGTTCACAAACAAATTCATACTTTCCTTGCATCAACTTGGCATAATTTACATATAGAACCTAACGCATTATACCGGCGTTGCTATTTTGGCATATAAATTATTAGAGAGACAACGTATTCAAATTTATATGATTATAGACTAAAAGTTACTTAATTAGCTAGACCTCATGTTAACTATGAATTAATAATTAAGTATATATATCAGCCATTTAGTTATTTGTACGGTTAGGTAAAAGAATAAACAACAAAAAAAGAAGAGAGAAAATTTCAAGTTGATTAAGGAATAATAATTCATTCAATAAATAAAATATTAATGCATAATGGATCGTTTCACACATATATAACCCGGTCTTCATTTGCTTCGGTCTTCATTTGCTTCTTGTAAATAAGAAATAGACCATGTCAATGCCTCCTGCTTATAAATACACATAGTTTGCCATGCAACAATCTCATCCCTCACTACCAAAAATATTCACAAACAACACAAAGAGTTGCTCAAAGGTACAAGAAAAAACATGAAGGTTGCTCACTTTGTCTTCATTACCCTCTTGGCTGTGGCATCTTCTGGTGTTTTAGCCTATGATCCTAGTCCCCTTCAAGACTTCTGTGTTGCTATAAACGACACTAAGCATGGTGGTCAGTATACCTTCAACTTTCTCATTGATCTATTTTCGTTATTCAGTGCTTATTTATATATTCTTATGTATTTTGTTTCCTTGATTTGCTTACAGTATTTGTAAATGGAAAATTCTGCAAAGACCCTAAGCTCGCCAATGCCAATGATTTCTTCTTCCCCGGATTGAAGCAAGGAGACACATCTGGTAAACTTGGCTCAAATGTGACTCTTGTTAATGTTGATAAATTATTCGGACTCAACACTCTAGGCATATCTTTGGCTCGTTTGGACTTTGCACCTTATGGCCTAAACCCACCTCATATTCACCCACGTGGCACCGAAATCCTCGTAGTCATAGAGGGAACTCTCCAAGTTGGGTTTGTTACATCAAACCCAGACAATCGTCTCTTCACTAAAATACTATACCAAGGAGATGTGTTTGTGTTCCCAAAGGGTCTCATTCATTTCCAGTTCAATGTGGGCAAGACAAATGCTGTTGCTATTGCTGGTCTTAGCAGCCAGAATCCTGGACTTATAATAGTTGCAAATAATGTATTTGGATCAAATCCTCCTATTTCTGCAGAAGTTCTTGCTAAGGCTTTTCAAGTGGATAAAAGTGTGATCAACACTATACAGAAACAGTTCTAGATGGGTAACAAACAAAGAACTGGGCTAGCTACTAAATTGATTTTGATATATTGTTGATTTCATTCTGTTTTATGATTTGTTATAGACTTGCAGGGTTAATTTGCTCAACCATACTATGATGTAATAATATTAAGAATAGAATAAAATGCATGGAAAACTCTTTGTAACTTGAATTCCTTTGATTGACATATATAAGCGGACATTTGAAAAAAAAAAACAGAACAATTTGATAGTATATATATTTATGTGCTTATTATAATTAATTATCACCATATATGAACTGATGAACTGAAAACAAACCATTAATTAGATATATCAATCTGAACTTGCCATAAATGTGCATCAACGTTCAAGAGCAGGACTCATTTCATCTATAATGGAGTCTTTGCATTGTAACTATTTTAACAGAATTATTTTCTAATTTATTCATCAAGTAATGCTGGCCCAGAGAAAAAGTAGAGATTGGTTTGTGATTGTGAACACAGTATAATTCCCCTTAGGCTAACCCATTTGGGTTTACAAGATCTTGAGTTTGTTAGCTTATATATTCTGTTTTAGTCTCTAGCACTATATATGTACATTCCCTATATAAGCATCCGAATGAGAAAAGTGTACATTCCCAATCAATACACTTTTTCACTTACTAATTTTATCTTCTCTTTCTAATAAGTTTCCTAACATGGTATCAGACTACACCGTCTTCTACTGCGTACTTCACCTTCTTCATCTCATGGATTACTTTCACAAACAATGTTACAACAAAATTGGAAGATACATATTTTGTACTGTGGCGTCTATTACAAGCAAGATTGACTTCTTTTATACTGGCTCGTATTGTTGGATGCACACAATTTCATGAAGTCTTGGAGTCGAATTCAGACTCACTTTGGTAACCATATGAAGGCCAAGACACATCAGTGCAAGACTGAGCCAAGAAACACTAAGAAAGGTACTTAATGTATGTGTTGCTGATTATCTTTTGAAAGTTAAATAATCTCTTGTTGATGCCTTGATTGCGATGAGTGAAGATGTCACTAAGCAAGAGCACATAGAATGTGTTCTTCATCATGGTCTCTGCCAGCTGAATATGGACCTTTCATCACATGGGTTCATATATATGAAAATCAATCCTATTTCTCCAAGTGAATTCAAATCACTTGTGTCACACAAGAGTTCCAATTGGAACAGAGTGAAGCTGAAACGCTAAAAAGGTATGTTACCTCCAAGTGTAGAAGAGAAGATACCGCTATGTTTTGTAAATTCCATCGATCCTTGACAGCTAGTATATGAATATATTACATTATTATTTTAACTCTGTTATAGAAACTAATACAGTTATTGTATCAGAAAGTTAGTATATGAAACTAAACCAGTTTGTAACAGAAAGTTAGTTAGCAACTAGTTTCTGATTAGTTGAGCTGCTTGGCTATTGTATCCAGTCTAGAAATATCTGTCTTGTAATCTCTCTTAGTAATGAATCACAGTTTCATTTTCTCTCATTCTACTCTTCTTTACTATTTCATAAAAATCCGTTTTATTTCATCGTCGGATCAGTTACTTATATCACATTTGTCATCATTATTATTTCCATGGATCGATGTCACTCTAAAGTATCTATCTATCTATATATATAGGCTCTCTAAAAACGGAACAACAGGTAAAACAAAAGCTAGCTACTAGCTAGCTATCCCTTTTACATGCTTTTCATTGCATACACAATACAATAATATTGTAACATATATATTGTCCGTATATATAAATATATATACTCCTAGATAGCTAGTAATAGGCATATTTGCCATTGAATATATATATATATAGGATTATTGAAAAAGTATTGATGTATATATATGCATGCATGGTAATTAATACATGCAGAAGTGGGAGTTGAATTAATGAATGAATTAGCAGTGAGTGCCTTTTCTGCAGTTGATTGGACCTGCAGTGAGGGTGATAGACGCAACAAGAGAAGAGGGTCTTGCAGTGAGGCTTGAGGCCCTTGCATAGGGAGAAGAAGCAGAGTTGGCAGCACCTGATTGGGTGAAAAACGCACCGTTAAAGAAAGCATCGCCATGGGATCTCCAATTCCAGTGTTTCCACTCACTCTGAGGAGCATCCTCGTGCTTTGTCACTTCCTTACTATAACCATTATCTGGAGCCACGAACCTATTGCCTTCGCTGTTAATGGTAGGATTTGCACTTCCTCCAATAGCGTACATTCCCCATTCAGAATACTGGTTGTTCACTACGTGGAAGTATCCATGCCTACACCGAGGCATTCTCTGTACTAACCCTTCCCCGAAGTGGTTAAAAGCTACTGTCACTTGCATGTCCTTGTCCTCTGTGTACTCGTCGCTGTGTCCAAGCAGCATCACCTGTTCATAAGGATTATGATAAGATAGCTCTACTTGAATATTACATTGTTCTCAAAAGATGTATAATTGTATATATTAGATAGCTCTTGTTTGTGTGCTAATATATATCTATTTGGACAAAATGTCAAATTAGCCCCTTATGTATGGGTTGGATTTCAAATTGGTTCTACATGTTTTAATAATTTTCAGTGTTGTTAGAACCGGATCGGACCGGACGGTTCGACCGGTCTGACCGCCAATCGAATGTGAAAGCGAGTGGGTTCGACCAAAAAAATCAAACTGTTGGTTGGACCGGATTGAACCGGTTTTAATTAGACAAAACCGGCGAATCGAGGTCGAACCGCTGGACCGAACCGGCGGTCCAACTATTTTTTTTTTTTTGCTTATGCTCTCTATTCATTTTCTTATTTGGTCCTCTTCCTCTATTTTGTGTTGAACTTGAAATTTGAGGGTCGAAATGTTAAATTTAATTAACTATTATGAATTTATGACTTATTAGATCTTGTTTAAGATACATTAAGTCCATTCACTTGCTTGAAAAAATGCATTTAATCTATAATCTTTAGTAGTGGAGAGAAAAATTATATTATTTAGATTAAAAAATGTATTTAGTAATAAATTAAATGCATCTCTTAAACCACAAACAAAAAATATATAGTATTTATATTTAATATATTAAAAATAATTATTTATGAGTCATCCGGTCCGACCGATGGTTCAACCGATTAAACTAATCAGACCGTAAACTGAATGCTTGTTCGAGTCTCTATCCGGTTCGATTTTGACAACACTGATAATTTCTCAAATTTGTTCCAAACCTACTTTCAATGCACGATTTGACTGGCCTCATTTGTTGCATTTGAACTTGAAATAAAAGAAGATATATGACTTTGTTTGACTTGAAACGAGTTATCTATTTTCCAGACTCGATAAGAGAGAGAGATTAAGTATTTTTAAGACCAACATGAGAAATTATAAAAGGGTGAATTACACTTTGGTATCCTGTTCTATGAATTGATTTTACTTTGGTTTTCAAGGATTGGATCCTCTGCATTTCCTTATCCATGCATTTCTTGTGGAGTTAGAGATAGAAAAGAAGTAGAGAGAAAATATGAATTTCATGAAATAAAAATATATAAGACCCACATTTTCTCTTTCTCTCTTTTTTTTTTTCTTTCTTTCTCTCTCATATTCTACAAGAAATGTAGAGAAAGGAACTCTAGAGGATCCATTTTCGTTCTTTCAAAAGTAACACTTTAATACCTTGTTCTTTGCACTGTTAACACTTTGGTACTCTAAAAAATATAGAACATGTAAAAAATCGTGAAAGAACAATGTACCAAAGTGAAATTGGTCCATAAAATAAGGTACCAAAATGTTAACGGTGCAAAGAACAAAATACTAAAATGTCACTTTTGAAAGAACATAGTACCAAAGTGAAATCGGTCCATAGAATAGGATACCAAAGTGTAATTTACCCGTTATAAAAATATGTAAGACTAATTTAAAATAAATGAAGCATAAGCGACCAATTTGAGATTTTAACCTATTTATTTTTTATCTTATCTTATATATTTTTTTTTAATTTAATAATGTAACACTTTATTTAACACATACATAAGATCACGTACCTTGTCGTGATGAGTCATGTAATTGTTGGAAATGGTGATAGCAGTGGAACCATGGGTGACATCGATAAGTCCATCATGGCAGTTAGAGAGAGAACAGTGGTCCACCCATATATGCTTCGAGTTGAAGATGGAGACGCCGTCGCCGTCAGACATGGTCCAAAACACAGACTGAGAAGGGGAGACTCGGATGAGTGCATTGCCGGTGGGAACACAGTCATGAATATGGACACCGTGGATAATGACGTGGCTGACATAGTGGATCGTAATACACCCTCCGCCGGTGACGTGGACGTTGGCGCCTCGGCCGTCGATGGTCTTGTAGGAGTTGATGACGAGCTGTTGGGTGAGGTGGATGACCATGTCTCTTGAGAAAATGATCCAGAGAGGCTCGTCTTGAATGACAGCGTGTCTTAGAGTGTTGGGTTTGGGGTTAGCCGGGTTGGTGTCGCTTGAGTCGGAGACGACGTAGATGCGGCCGTTTTTTCCGCCCAAGGCGTCCTTGCCGAACCCCATGGCGCAATCGGCTAGCCTTTCTCGATTTTGGTCCCATCTTGGGTCGCAACGCCAGCAGTCGTCGATGGGGTTCCCGCTTCCGCAGGAGGAGGATGAAGAAGAAGAACCCAGGTTTCTTCTCGACACATTCATGCTCCTGCAATAACAAAATCAATAAAAAATATACTATAAATTAATAAATACGTCTAGCTATAGCTCTCTTGTAAATTAATTAGAGTCAAAAGTACACTTTTGGTTTCATAATTTTTGCTCAAGTTTCAATTTGATCCTATAATTTTCACATATCTTTTGTTCATGTTGCTGATTTGATCCCGTATCACTTTTGGTTTCGTATCTTTAAATCAGCTTGTAGAATTGGTCCCATATATATTTTAGGAAAAAGTTTCACCGCCAGTCTCACTTGACCTAAAGATATGAGATTAATTCTACACCTGTCCTAAAGATATGAGACTAATTAAGCAACTCGACTAAAAGATATGAGACCAATTTTACAACCTAACGCAAGGATTTAGGACCAAAAGTGTAACACGAGACCAAATTTAATTTGTAACTTGAGTGAAAGATATAGGACTAAAAGTGCAACAAAAAAAAAATTATGGGACCAAATGTATATTTTGATAATTAATTAATATATAGAGTTGCTTGAAGCATATATGCATGCATGAGTTCTATATATATATATATATATATATACCTATGTACTTGTTGCACAACAAGGTCAGGGTCATGAAGTGGTGAGGAGGAAACGAGAGTAGTACTGGAAAGAGAGAGAGCTAAAAGAAGGAAACAGATCATAGAGAGATAAGCCATTTTGGCACTTTATATATAGGGAGTAACAGCAAGTGATCAGAGAGAGAGATGAAATGAGGTGAGAAATGGCGAAGATGGATATATGTATACTAGATGGGATATCATTCGGGGTTATTTAAAGGAAGAAAAGCCGAGAGTAAGGGCGTGATTATTATTATAATATTATTAATTTCCAAGTGATGGTCGTCGTCGTCCATATATGTATCTTTTCTGGTGTATTCTGGTAGAGGGAGTTTGCAGAGATGAAGGTAGGATTTTCGGAGTGGGGGCCACCTAAAACATGATCATATATTATGCATATTAGATAAAATATAATATATAAAATATCAATATTATTAAAATATTAGATATCTTTTTTAGTAAATCTCAATTTACAAGTGAGAATAAATCTGTTATAAAAAAAAAAGAGAGAATAAATCTAAATAATTAATCTAATATAATCTAAGGGGCCTACCATAAATAGTTGATTGTATTTGTTATATATATATATTAGTAAAAAGGGGAGGGGGCCGTTGAAAATAAATAAGAAGAATTTGGAGTATAAATATATGAAATATACTTGTTATTAGAGTTTTGGGACCCACCAGCCCCTGTCTCCGTCACTGGGAGTTTGAATTTTAAAAGTTAAAAACCGTTAATGTTAGGCTTATTAACGAAATTGAAACAATGGATGTAACCAAAAAACAAAAAATTTGAAACAATGGAGTTAAAATGGTTGACATTGGTTTATTCACACTCACATGTGTCCATAAAGTAGTGTTAATAGCCTAATATTAATGAATTCTACCTTATGTTCTCCGATCCTCAAGTTATACCATGTTCTACAATAGTAGTGTGCTCCAACTCCAAACCACCTGATGACGTAAGTAAGTGTGTACACATTCTGCATCTGAAATTAATTGGTTTAACAAATCTGCATGCCTAATTATATATATACCTATGCACTAGTCAGTAATATATAGTGGCGTGTAAAAGGCTGACCAAGTTGAATCATGAGTCTTGGTGTGTATGTGTAAAAGGGGGAAGAAAGGAGGCCATATATTCTTCTTCTCTAAAACAAACAAACAAAACAGATAGGGGGCTTGCAGAATCTATATATATACTACTTGGCATTCCAAAAGAGCATATTTCAACAGTTATTAATTATAATAGTTATTACTTCAGTTGGTCCATGAAAACACTATAAATGCACATGCGCCATGGCCAAATGAACCCTTCATCACATGGGTTCATATGAGAACTAATCCTATTTCTCCAAGTGAATTTAAATCACTTATTGTCACACAAGAGTTCCAATTGGAACAGAGTAAAGCTGTTGATAATGATAAAGAAATTAAAGATCTCAGGCTAATGCTTGTCAAGCTAGTGGTCCTAATAAGGAGGCTTTATGGTTGGGATTGTGCTGCATTGGAGACTTTTGACTCTTTGTTTTCTTCTTGCTTTGTTTGTCTGGGGTTTATTTGGGGATACATTCACAATAAATGATAGTGGATTTCGGAAACTACTTGAACTGTTCTGTTTCTTGATTATTAGTGATTACATATTCATTATATTGGGTAGTTGGGGATTTCTTGTAACTTTTTGTCTTTCTTGATGACAAATTAAATTAGTAGAGTTTTCAAAAATATAGGATAGTTCTATAGTGCTACTGACCTATATGGCACGCGAGTAACATCTTTTCAATATGATTATGGATGCCATAGAATATGGGAGGCTATTAGAAATCATGAAATGTATCAATTCTTTGTCGATGATATGTGTCAAAAAAAGAAAATTAAGAAAAGATGTGTATATGTGAAGTCTGATAGTTGAAACAGTCTTCCTTTTTTGTAATTGGTTACATGTTTTGGAGAGATACAATTTTGGTTGACAAACCAATTCATATATACTTGGGACCCTATGCTTCAATCAACTTTAACACATTACACATGTAGTACAGATTTAAGATCACCCCATGTTAATTGGAGTTTCCAGTTCTGCCTATGTTTTAGAAAAAAATAGGCAAAAATATTAATTTCATCCCCAATCTTTTTTTGTTGTCAATTTCGTCTCTAATGTTTCACATTTTGGTCAATTTTATTTTTTGCTCTTACTTTAATCAAATATTATCGACATAATCTATGTGGCTAATGATATATAATGTAAAATTGATAGAAAAAGAAACTCAAACTAATCTTAACTCATATTGAAAAACATGATACAATCTGTCGTTAATTTATTGAAAGCAATTAGTCAAAGGATAAAATTAACTAAAATGTGAAATATTATGAACGAAATTGACATAAAAAATTGGGGACGAAATTGACAGTTGATGTAAAGTTTGAGGACGAAATTAGCACTTTTGCCAAAAAAAAAAAATTATCCAAGCATGAAAAGATCATATACAAATTCAAAACCTTCACTTAAGGCGTTGCTATTTGTTTATTTCATTTTACACACACAATTGACTCTGTCTGCTAGCTCGTTCGTTGATATCCTTTTGACATAATTAAATATATAGCCGCCGTCAATTTGATCTTCTAAACAGTATTAATGTTCTTGATAAGGATAAGAAACAGTCTTTCTCTTAAATTTGTTCTTCCTTAAAACCATTAACATTAATGTTTAGAATGCTTCTTCAATATTGGATTCACAATTCACAAACCAATTCGTACTTTTTCTTTCACCAACTTGGCATGAATTAGAGACATAATTTACGTATAGAACTCATGTTAACTATAAATTAATAATTGATCAGTATATCAGCCATTGAGTTATTTATACTATGACAGATGGCAATCGTACTTAGTCTCAAACGTAATTTGTGAGCTTTGATGGCCAGGAAAAAGAATAAACAACAAAAGAAGAGAAAAGTTCCAATTAAATAAAATATTTAATGCATATGGATCGTTTCATACATATGTGCCAGGTCTTCATTTGCTTTGGCCTTTGTGTAAATTAAATAAGAAATTAATAGACCATATCTCAATGATTCCTGCTTATAAATACAAATCGTTTTCCATGGAACAATCTCATCCATCCCTTACTACCAAATATTCGCAAACAACATACACAACTAAGATTTTCTCCAAGATCCAAGAAAAAACATGAAGGTTGCTCACTTTGTCCTCATTGCCTTCTTGGCTTTGGCATCTTCTGGTGTTTTAGCCTATGATCCTAGTCCCCTTCAAGACTTTTGTGTTGCTATAAACGACACTAAGCATGGTGGTCTGTACCTTCAACTTTCTCTTGTGCCTTTCAAATTGATCCATTTTCATTGTTCAATGCTTATTTATATATTCTTATGTATTTTTTTTCATTGATTTGCTTACAGTATTTGTAAATGGAAAATTCTGTAAAGATCCTAAGCTTGCCAATGCCAATGATTTCTTCTTCCCCGGATTGAAGCAAGGAGACACATCTGGTAAACTTGGCTCAAATGTGACTCTTGTTAATGTTGATAAATTATTTGGACTCAACACTCTAGGCATATCTTTGGCTCGTTTGGACTTTGCACCTTATGGCCTAAACCCACCTCATATTCATCCACGTGGCACCGAAATCCTCGTAGTCATAGAGGGAACTCTTCTAGTTGGGTTTGTTACATCAAACCCAGACAATCGTCTCTTCACTAAAATACTATACCAAGGAGATGTTTTTGTGTTCCCAAAGGGTCTCATTCATTTCCAATTCAATGTGGGCAAGACAAATGCTGTTGCTATTGCGAGTCTTAGCAGCCAGAATCCTGGACTTATAGTAGTTGCAAATAATGTATTTGGATCAAATCCTCCTATTTCTTCAGAAATTCTTGCAAAGGCTTTTCAAGTGGATAAAAGTGTGATCAGTGCTCTACAGAAACGGTTCTAGATGGATAACAAACAAAGAACAGGACTAGATAGCTACGAAGTTTAATTTGATATGTTGTTGATTTGATTTTGTACGTTATAATTTAATTTATTGTAGACTTGCAGGGTTGATATGCTCAACTATAAGAATAGAATAAAATGCATGGCAAACTCTGTAGTCTGTACCTTGAATTGAAATAAAATAATGTGTGCTTTTCTTTCATTACAATTCTTTTGATTGATATATATGAGGGGACATTTGAAAAAAAAAAAGAACAATTTGATAGTATATATATACGTGCTTATTATAAATATCACAATGAACTCATGAACTGAAAACAAACAATTAATTAGATATATTGATCTGAACGTTCAAGAGAAAGACTACTTTCATAATCCACACTGGCGTCTTCGCTTTGTAACAAAATGTTAATTTGAGTTAGTCTGAGATGCAAAGTTTAATTCTTGACATGGGATGCAAATGCTGATGTGGCATAATTATAGTTATTGATGTAATTTAATGCTGAAAAATAATAAAAAAAATAATAAATTTTTTAACCAATCACAACTGTGTACGGAGTCACACTACTTACATACAACTAACTTTTCCACGTGTCATTATTATATTGGCTCATGATCCATTGCATCCCATATCAAAAATCAAACTTTGCATTATATACTTACCCTTTTAATTTAGTTATTTTGTAATTTATTCATCAAGTAATCATTGATATAATAGCTGGCCGGAGAAAATGAGATTGTTTTGTAAGATTTCCGTGTATCAATATATTCATCAAGTAATCATTGATATAAGGGTAAATTGCAGTTTGGTACCCTGTGGTTAGGGGCGATCTCACTTTGGTACCCTGAAAGAAAAATTTTTGCAGTTTGATGCCCCGTGGTTTGCTCCGTTAGCGAATTGGTCCCCTGTGCTTTATTTCCGTTAGGATTTAATGGAAAATCTGATTGTGACCACGTTAAAATGTCAAAAACCTTCCAACAAGTCTTTTTTATGCGTTTAAGTCCTTTCCCTTTACTAAAAGGGATCAAAACATAAAGAAAACAGAAACTAAAGAGTACATTATGTAATTTTACTGTTGAGTTGAAATTAATTATAAAAGGGTCTTTAGAATTCTAATATTACATAATTTTCTCATTTTCATAAGATTTCTTTTGAATAGGTTCTAATTAGATTACACTTTAATTACAAATGAGCATCTATGATTTATCAAAAAATCCCCATCAAAAACTGAAATTTTCATTCAAGGACACTATAAACAAATCAAAACCCCCAAATTTTTTCAAAATTAAGCCCCACAAATTTCATTCAATTACATTACAAACACAACAAACCCCCAATTTTTTCATACCCACAAACCAAAACCCTTAAAGATTATTCAATTTCTGCGTTGAACATTCAATTTCATTTCTCGCTCTTCAATTTTTTCTTCTTCCTTCTTTCTCTTGTCAATTTTCATTTTCAGAAATAAACGACGCAGAGAAGATAATCGAAGAGAAGAAGTCACTAGTTTCTTTCTGCTTCTTTTCTCTCTCCCATGGCGGCTAATCCTCCCGAAGACGAAAAAACCCTCCAAGAAGAAATCTCACTTCCCATCCTTCTTGCCGACCGAGTCATCAAAGAGTCGGAATCTTCGAAGCCCGATTTCTCCAACCTCCGCTCGCAAGTTGAACACCTCTCCGCCATGCTCCGAGCCAACGTCCGCCTCGCCTCCACCACTCCCTCCCTCTACGACCCACCTGTTCGTCGGATTGTTACCAACGTCTCCGAAAACCTCGACCGTGCCCTAACCCTAGTCCGTAAGTTCAAGAAACGCGGCGGCGGCGGCGTTTTCCGGCAAGTCTTCTCCATAACCGGCTACTGTGGAATCAATCTTTAAGGGTTTTGATTTGGGGGTTTGAAAAAATTTGGAGGTTTTGATGTGTTTGTAATGTATTTGAATGAAATTTGTGGGGTAATCTGTGGGACTTGATTTTGAAAAAATTTAGGGGTTTTGATTTATTTGTGGTGGGGATTTTTTCAGCTTGAATGAAAATTTCAGCTTCTGATGGGGATTTTTTGATAAATCATAGATGGTCGAGGTTCTAAGGACTATTTTGATAAAGATCATAAACTTTTGGGATTAACGTGTAATTAAATTAGGACCTACTCAAAAGAAATCTTATGAAAAGGAGAAAATTCTGTAATATTAGAATTCTAAAGACATTTTTATAATTAATTTCAACTCAACAGTAAAATTACATAATGTACTCTTTAGTTTCTGTTTTCTTTATGTTTTGATCCCTTTTAGTAAAGGGAAAGGACTTAAACGCATAAGAGAAGACTTGTTGGAAGGTTTTTGACATTTTAACGTGGTCACAATCAGATTTTCCGTTAAATCTTAACGGAAATAAAGCATAGGGGACCAATTCACTAACGGAGCAAACCACGGGGTACCAAACTGTAAAAATTTTTCTTTCAGGGTACCAAAGTGGAATCGCTCCTACCCACAGGATACCAAACTGCAATTTACCCTTGATATAATAACTGTTACCGTGTATCTCTGTCATTATAAGTTATACTAGCAAATATATCAAATACTGGTATATAAATTTATTTTAATTTATAGTAACAAAAAAAAGGGTACTATGGAGTCTAAAAAATTATCACTATAGGCAAAGTTTATAGCCGTAAAAGGAAAATTGTTGCTATAATCAATTAACTGCTGCTATACCCTATTCTGTTGTCATTTGCACACTTAAAAATGTTGCCATAATGAAGAAAGAACTGCTACTATAAATCAAACTTGTGTTAACTTTTAATTTTTATTTGTTGAAAACATACAAATTACATTGCTAAGTTTTAAATTAACATTTTACAATGCGATAACAAAGTCAATTGTCACATTATCAAAACAAACACATTATATATATTGCCAAATTTCACTTTTATTTGTAATAAATCGGCAACAAAGCCAAGTTCACTTTTAATGAATATTTTATAACCAATTTGGCAATTCATATGTATAAATAGATCCTTTTCATTTGCGTTAATATTTCGAATTAACTTAAATATAAACTTGATAAACTGACAGATTCAAATTCAATTAACCATATATAGATAAACCTCACCTAGGCATATATTGTTATCATTATTTGTAAATTAATACTCCTAACTAAATGTCTGTATCAGCGATTCCATATTTATAGTTTGACAAATAGCAGTGTAGCATTGAGTTATAATTTAATCTTCAGAAGAAAAAGGATAACGAAAGATAAGAAATTAAAATCTCCAGAAGTCGTCGTCAAAGAATAATTCATCCACTAATAAAATATTAATTGCTGCTAAAAAGTCAAATCTGACTAGCTAGGTACGTCTTGGATAGCCTTTTTGGCTTTTTTTGTAATTAAGCAAGTGATTAAAAAAAGGCTAAAAGTGTACTTTTGATCTCATATTTTTTGCTCAAATTTCAATTTTGTTTCATATCTTTTTTTTGTTACACTTTTAGTCAGCTGTAGAATTGGTCTCATATCTTTGCAAAAAAGTTCTACCATTAGTCCCGCAATGTGGAATTTTTTGCAAAGATATATGACTAATTTTGCAATCTGACCAAAAGATATGAGACCAATTTTGCAACTTAACCTAAAGATAAAGAATCAAAAGTGCAACACGAGACCAAATTGAGATCTGAGCAAAAGATAGGAGATAAAAAATGCAACAAAAAAAATTACAAGACCAAATTGAGACATAAGTAAAAGTTATAAGACCAAAAATGCACTTTGCCCAAAAAAAATTAGACCATATCCATATGGCTCCTCCTTATAAATATACATTGTTTACTAGCCAAATATTCACAACTAACTAATACAGTAGTTTCTAAAAGATAGAGATCGAAAACATGAAAGCTGTTAATTTAGCTTTTATTGCTCTCTTGGCTCTCACATCTTCTGTTGCCTTTGCCTATGATCCTAGTCCACTTCAAGGCTTCTGTGTTGCTATAAACAACACTAAGGGGGGTATGTAATTAATTTCATCTTTAATTTCTCTTTTTTACTGCCAATTTTCATTCAATAATGAAGATAATGTTCTTTTTTTTTGGGTTTTCTTGTTTACAGTGTTTGTGAATGGAAAGTTTTGCAAAGACCCCAAAATTATTACCGCTAATGATTTCTTTTTCCCGGGGCTAAAGCAAGGTGACACATCTGGTCCACTTGGTTCAAAAGTGACTTTAGTTAAGTAAATGAACTTTTGGGACTCAACACTTTAGGCATATCATTGGCTCGTATAGACTTTGCACCTTATGGCCTAAATCCTCCTCACACTCATCCTCGAGCCACTGAAATCTTGATAGTCTTAGAAGGCACTCTCTTAGTTGGCACTCTCCAGTTTGTTTTCGCTTCCGCCTTCAGTATTATATATTCTTATATATATCTTTAGTTGGTTGTAATTTTGGGCCATCACAATTCTCCAACCTGATTAAAAGATATGAGACTTGAAGTGCAACAAAAAGTTTATGAGATCAAATTGAGACATGAGTAAAAGTTATGAGACCAAAAGTATACTTTGACCAAAATATTATATTATGTAGTTTGAGTTGGTGTATTAATTTGTCTCTTTCATTAAGAAAGAATAAAAGGCATGGCTCTCTTTTAGTTCAAGTATTTCATGTTTAATTTGAATCAGAAAAATGTGATTTTTCTTTCATTCGAATTCGCTTCTGCAATATGTAACGTGATCCGTAGTACTAATTAATTAATTACTTTTTTGGCTTAGGAACGTAAGATATATATAGTCTCATCAGTTTCTCCCTATATATGTGGCAACGCAATTATATCTTAAGGGTTATTTTCAATTCTGGATCAGTCAATCATTAAGAATGAATTAATTTCTAGTTTATATTAGGAAGTTATTTACCAGATGATGAGACGAAAAAATTTTCTCGTTAACAATTCTACTCTTTCTTAATTTTTTTTCTCATTTGGAGGAAGTCCCACAATATATAGAAGTTTCAGTGACTACGAGTTCATTATTCATTGAAGAAATAATTCATATATCAATTACAGTGAAATTTCGAATCACTAAAAAAATGTAGTTTATAAATTATGATTCTTCAATATAGAGTCTTCATTTTTTGCAAGGCTGCTAGCAGACCCAAAAAAGGGGGAAAAAAACCTGAAGAAACCATACATTTTGTCAAATCTTGTGTATACTAATTTGGTTTGACTTCCTCTGTGATGGAGATTTAAGGAACAAAAACTTTATATATATATATATACTATATGATATGACTTCACCCCTTTCGGGTGGTCCATATTTTAAAACTATAGTCTATAAAATTAAAATGTCTAATATATATTATTTATTTTTTATAAAAAAAATAACCCACGTCCCCCACACCCCATGTTTATGTATGGTATTTGTAAATGATTTAAAAAAAAAAACACTCCAGGAACGAGATGCAACCCCACGTCCCTCACCCCTTAAGTTCATGTAAATGAATTTAAATTATTAACACGTCTCTCACCCTTCAAGTTTATTTTTTTTTTGCTAAAATCTCACTTGGGTCCATAATATTTATCATCAATTTCATTAACGGACACGCAAAGTCCCTAGTATATATATATATATATGAAGATTAGGGACTTTGCGTGTCTTGACGGGTACACAAATATGTATGAATAATAAATTAATGACCAAATCGTTGACTCAATAAAAAAAATAAGGACTAAATAATAAATTTCTTGTTATTTTAATTATATGTAATATTTTTATCCTAGTATAAATAGGAGGACGACCTTCAGAATAATACAAGTCTGGCATTCTGAATTTTTGCTGGTTAATTCACTTCAATTTTTTTACATCACAAAATCAAAGTTGATCACCAATAAGTGACATCAAATCAAAATCTTTATTGATTTGGCTTTTGCAATTAAATAAAAAACATGTTTCTTTATTTAAACCTGATAATTAATAATTCTAAAAAATTTAAAACTCAAAATTAACTTAACTCTTGGGAGACAGAATAATTTTCTTTTTTTCATTTTTGTGTAAGTATTTTTAATTAAAGATAATCTTGCTAAAAGCGACACACAACATAGACTGGAAATAAAGCATTAAATAAAGGATAAAACTTATATCAAGTTCCTTATATCCTTGCTATCAAGTTCCACCAATCACAAATCTTGATTACATTCTCTCTCTTTAATGATTGATCATGCAAAAAATGGTGTTTAATATTCTCTCTCTATCATGATTGGTCATATATAAAATTTTTGTCACGTATCAAATGTTAATTAGAGAACTTGATAGCAAGAATATAAGGAACTTAACGTAAGTTTTGCCCTTAAATAAATCGTTAGCTCTTGATTTTGTGACAATTTTAGTTTTTGGTTCAAAATTTTTGGTCCGATTTATAAGTAAAGAACTATTCTTACGACTATCCAAACGGGCCATGATCCACTGTGAGTAAAGTTCTGCTCCTTTGCATTTTCGTTTGGGTCAATCCTTTTGTTTTTTATCTGAGTTTGGGTCAATCTCTCAAAGCCCATACATTACGCAACTTTTTAATAAGGACCAATTTCAGTATTCGGCATTTTTTTGGGGCCAACGTGTCNAGTTTGGTGGAGAGGGAGACAAAATTGAAAGAGGGATAAGGAAAGGCGTGCATTATGCTTTGGAGCAAAAATAAGAAGCTAAACAACAATGAAGGGAATGAATTTAGTTTTGGAAAGAAAAAAAAAAAGTTTAAAAAGGAAGGAGGAGCATCGGTGGAAAAAATGAAAAACAGAGAAAGGCAGAATGAATGGAGAGGAAACAACTGGAAAAAATAAATAAATAAAAGCAAAGAAAGAAGAGATTCTTGGCTTGCAAAGCTATAGGACCATAAGTTCAAATGCAGGGATCCATGGTATTCAAATATGAATTAGTGTAGTCTATGTGTAAATTTAATGTTTTGTTGTCAAAAACAAATTTGCCACATGAATGTCAAATAATTAGTCATTTATCAGCGCATTGACAGTGATGGATGGTAGGGATATATAATTTTATAAATTTTTATAAAGGCCAAAGTCTCAAATTGGTCACTTATGTACGGGGTAGATTTCAAATTGATTCCGTATTTTTCATTTGTTTCAGATTGGCCATACATGTTTGTATACTATATATTTCAAATTGGTTTCAAACTTATTTTCGATATGCGATTTGACCTCATTTGTTAGCGATTTTAATTTGGTTGAGAAATAACTCTTCAAGAATTAACACACTCGTTCCATTCAGTTTGAAACAAGAGAGATACAACAAACTTTACTTGTTTTACAGAGAGTCGAGTTACCAACTTTTGGAATTCGATTTGATCTCGTTTGATGATAGTCCGAAATAGTCATCAAAAGAAACTCACGTGTAATTCTAGATTTGTGGCATTTGAGCTTCAAATAAGAGAAATATAGCCATATTCAATATTTTTTGGACCAATTTGAAACAGTATGAAAACATGTAGGACCAATCTGAAATAAATAGACCAATTAGAAATTCACCCCATACATATGGGACCAATTTGAGACTTTGGCCTTTTATATATTATAAGGATTGAATTATAAAGATTTAATGTATAGGGACTTAGTTAAAAACTCTAAAAATTTATATATAGGAACTACATGATATATTAATTTAACTTATTTCTAAAATATCTAAAGATTCCCAATTAATGTGACCGACCTTCAATTCGTTTACGTGCGTGTTGATATAAATACTGTGAATATGAAATGGTCTTCCTCTGATACAGTATTGATTTTGAAATGCTAAGCTTACTAGCAGAAGTTATTATCAGAGTGATGCAAGAACAGAGAAAAAGTGATTAAGTNAATATCGAATATCGGCTACCTTAAGTCCCGAACTTTACATTGATTTCGAACGGATATAAGGTATTCAAGGGCCATATCCGTATCAGCTCAATATTCTAAAAAATTTTAATTTTCACTACCCGTACTCTATCCAGTATCCAACGAATATCAAATAAATTTTTCAGACAGGTGCCTAACTATACTAAGAAATTGCCATCCATAGGTATCTTAACTGATAGAAACATTACACACACATGTATAATAACTCCCATAAGACCATTTCTGTTTGCCAATTAATGGAACCCATACAAGACCTTGTTTCTTGTAAATTAGTTGATATAGCTAGTCACAATTGACTAGATCACAGCCGTCCATATATGGTTTAGTTTGACGAGATCGAGTGGCACGTTATAATAATGTGATCATGGTAGAATGTAAGAAATGATAAGAATTTGTTCCAATTAGTAGTTAAAGAATGGTTCATTGCAACTAAAATATTAGTGGTGGTTTAAACTTAATTACTTGGTCTTCGTCCAATTAATTCAGTAATAAAAAAAATAGGCCAGATCAATGCCTCTTCCTTATAAATACCCTTTGCTTGCCATGCATTTTTCTCATCCCCAACCCGAACTATCAAATATCTGCAAACAACTTATACAAGAGTTGCTAAAAGGTTTAGAAAACATGAAAGCTTCTCACATTGCCCTTCTTGCCCTCTTAGCTTTGGCATCTTCTGGTGTTTTTGCCTATGATCCTAGTCCACTTCAAGATTTTTGCGTTGCTATAAATGACACTAAGACTGGTGGTATGTATATACATTCAACTTTCTCATTTCCCCCCATTTCATTTTCATTTATATATATATATATGAGAATTATTATGAACATTTTTCCTCATGAATTTGTTTAATTTTACAGTATTTGTGAATGGAAAATTCTGCAAGGACCCTAAGCTTGCCAATGCTAATGATTTCTTGTTCCCGGGATTAAAGCAAGGAGACACATCTGGTTCACTTGGTTCAAGTGTGACTGTTGTTGATGTTACTAAGATATTGGGACTCAACACCTTAGGCATATCCTTGGCTCGCTTGGATTTTGCACCTTATGGCCTAAATCCTCCTCACATTCACCCTCGAGGTACTGAGATTCTTGTAGTCATAGAGGGTACTCTTGAAGTTGGTTTTGTTTCATCAAATCAAGACAATAATCGTCTCTTCACCAAAATACTAAACAAAGGAGATGTGTTTGTGTTCCCAATTGGTCTTGTTCACTTCCAATTCAATGTAGGAAAGACAAATGCTGTTGCCATTTCTGGTCTTAGCAGTCAGAATCCAGGCCTTATCGTCATTGCTAATAATGTGTTCAAATCAAATCCTCCTATCTCCGCTGAGATTCTTGCGAAAGCGTTTCAAGTTGATCAGAAAATAATCAATATTCTTCAAAAGTAAGACAAATGATACGATCATCTTAAAAATATAGAAAGCTGTTGTAGTTTGGAATTTTATGTATTAGAATTATTATTATGGTTAGAAGGCTAAACATATACGATGCCTATCTTCAGAATAAAAGAGGTTCGTGATATCTCATATATATGTAACTCATTATTCTAGTTTGGAATAAAATAATACTTTGTTACTTTATATTCATACGATCAATTCATTTTGGGTGGATACACTATATATATATTGAGGTAAAAATTGATATTGAGTTTTTAAAGCCGAATGTTTTATACTTTTGTATACAAGAGAGTAAGAGACAGACACAGATGCACAAATATATTACATTCCTAGTATATTGCGTCTAAATTAATATATTACAGAGACAGAGACAGCTCTTGTTGCATAGTCCAAACCAAGCTTGCATAAATAATGAAAATGAAAATAAAGTAAGTAAGGCTTCTAAATTAATTTATTTAGTTTCGCCTTATGTATTAATGTCATTAATAACTTGTCATGTTTCGGTTCATTTCTTCTTCTCAAAAAAGGGAGCTAAGAGTACCATGCATAAAATAATATTATATATATATATATATATCTGACATCATATAATCTAGTTTTTCTAGTGTCAATAATATATAAGTATTACATATAGTCGTTCTGCTTTTAATCATGCATGTCTAACCTTTGCAATCGATATTTTTCTCTCCCTCTCCAACTACCTTGAAGGTAAATTAAATGGTATACCTTCATTAATTTTTCACTCTTATTCATATAGTATTTCTCACGAGTAACTTGATTCAAGTCTGATCTGAAAAATTATTCAGGCAAGAAAACCAGATTTTATTAATCAGGCAAGAAGTTATATACAACTCCAACAGGGAGTAAAAAGCAAAAAGAAGAAAATAGAAACTACTGAGTACAAACTAACACTAGAGACTAAAAAAACAAAGAAAACAGTTTGCGAGCTGTATAGAAACTAACTACACTGAACAATATACACAAACAGGACCCGATGCATTAGACCTTAATAAATATCAATAATTCCAACACCCCTCATCAAGTTGGAGGCTGATGAAGATCCATCAGTCCTAACTTGGCCACTAAATGAGTAAACTTCGCAATTGGTAGAGGCTTAGTAAAAGTAACTGCAACTTGAGAAGCAGAATTGATATATTGGGGTTGATGTAAAACAAAGAGAGAATAAGGGAGAGAATGAGAAACCAGAGAGGGAAGAAACAGAAATAGGGGGAAGTAGAGAAATTGAGGGAGAAGGGAGAAATAGAGGGAGAATAGAAGAAATGAGGGAGAGACAATAATCTAAATAATATTCTTAAATTGCATCAACTTCTTTTACAAAAAGATAGAAGGGGCTTTATATAGAGAGCCCAAGTCAAAGATAATTTAAAACTAATAAAAATATAACAACTTCCAAGATAATAAAGTAAAGATATTTGCTAGATGCTATTACTTCTTATTTCCAAGATAATAAAAGCATGGTTCATTTTCCAGTCAAACTCTAATATTCCCTAGGTAGCAATAATTCATTTCTTCTTTCTAGAATATGATTTTTCCAAGGTCTCCATTATTATTGATTCTCCATCAGGGGTGAAACAAAACCCTCTTTAAACTGATCTCGCACGTAATGGCAATTAATCTCTAAATGCTTTGTGCGCTCATGAAATACAGGATTGACCACAATGCGAATTGCAGCTTGATTGTCACACCATAAAGGAATAGGTGTGTGAAACTGAACATGTAGATCTCGGAGAATATAGGAAATCCATTTAAGTTTTGCAATTGTGGATGCTAAACTTCTATACTAAGTCTTTGCTGAAATTCTAGAGACTGTATATTGCTTTTTGGTCTTCTATGAAATCAAAGCCCCTCCAAAGAAAATGCAGAAATCCGTGACACTTCTTTTGGTGTCAAGCTATATGTAGAATTATATTGTAGATGATATTCTTGCCCTGTATAACAGAAGGGTTTTCTTTATTTAATTAATTGATAGGAAGCATCTATGCTATAACCAGTTAATTTTATGGCCAAAATGCATTTTTGGTCCCATATCTTTTGCTCAGGTCTCAATTTAGTCTCATATCTTTTTTTTGTTGTACTTTTGGTTTCATATCTTTTGGTCAGATGTTGAATCGGTCTCATATCATTTTTGTTGCAGATTTGGTCTATATCTTTACAAAAATAATTGATAAGGGCATGTCAAGAACACGAACAATCAAATCTTCGAGCGGGAAAGCATTAACAAATTTTCCAAATCTTGGGCGCAGTCGAGGAAACCGAAGTTATTGGTTCGCCAAAATAATTGCAATGAAAGTATAACATAGTAGCACTATCGTACTACAGGAAAAAAAAAAGTGTATTTGGTGGCAACTGAATTAAAAGAAAATATGCATAATTAGTAGCAATTGAATTGCTCGACAAAAAAGTTTATATAGTATCAATTGATGAACTGCTAGGAAAGAAACTGCAGCTACTTCTATAAATTTTATGTATGTTGGCAATTATTTTGGCGCTATAGCAGCAGTTCAAGTTTTGCTGCTATAAAATTAGTTTATACTAGTAGTTGGTGTAACTATAACTATAATTTACAGTGACAGAGAAATAGCAACAATTTGATATTCATTAGTAGGAAAGCAACTGTCTTCTGCTAGAAATCTTGTTTCTAATAGTATAGCTAGTTTTAATTTTTACATACCAAAACCAATTCATATATTTCTACTTTTTCCTTACGTAATCAACCTTATGGGCATGAATTGATTGAGACATATATTAAAATAACACACAAATATATACATAACTTCATGTTTGTGTCTCTCTTTCGCCAAATATATAACTAATCAAACTTGAAAAGAGACAAATTCAAATTTAAACTTAGACAAACTTATATATAAGAAGATCTTAGTTTGTTCAGTTGTTTCTTAGTTAATATACTCACCTATCACAATTGACTAGATCACAGCCGTACAGTATATATTAATTTGCAGTTTGACAAATAACACGTTATTAATTAAGTGATATTGGGGTAGATAAATGGAAAACATAAGATAAGGAAAAGTTCCAAGCAGTAGTTAAAGAATAATTCATTAAGCATTTAAAATATTCACGGTGGCTAGTTGAGCATACTTGGTCACCTTCGTGTAATTAATTAAGTGATAAAAAAGAACAGACCAGATCAATGCGTCTTCCTTATAAATACTCATTATTTGCCATGCATCTTTCGCATCCCTCCTTAACAAATATTCTCAAAAAAGTTATACAAGAGTTGCTAATAAAGGTATAGAAAACATGAAAGCTGCTTACATAGCTCTTCTTGCCCTCTTAGCTTTGGCATCTTCTGGTGTTTTTGCCTATGATCCTAGTCCACTTCAAGATTTTTGCGTTGCTATAAATGACACTAAGACTGGTGGTATGTGTATATATATATATATTCAACTTTCTCTTTTGCCCCCATTTCATCATTTTCATTTAAATATATATATATATATATGCGAATTATTATCAACAATTTTTTTCTAATGAATTTGTTTAATAGCAGTATTTGTGAATGGAAAATTCTGCAAGGACCCTAAGCTTGCCAATGCCAATGATTTCTTGTTCCCGGGATTAAAGGAAGGAGACACATCTGGTACACTTGGTTCAAGTGTGACTGTTGTTGATGTTACTAAGATATTGGGAATCAACACCTTAGGCATATCCTTAGCTCGCTTGGACTTTGCACCTTATGGCCTAAATCCTCCTCACACTCATCCTCGAGCCACTGAGATTCTTGTAGTGATAGAGGGTACTCTCGAAGTTGGTTTTGTTTCATCAAATCAAGACAATAATCGTCTCTTCACCAAAATACTAAACAAAGGAGATGTGTTTGTGTTCCCAATTGGTCTTATTCACTTCCAATTCAACGTAGGAAAGACAAATGCTGTTGCCATTTCTGGTCTTAGTAGTCAGAATCCAGGCCTCATCGTCATTGACAATAATGTGTTCAAATCAAATCCTCCTATCTCTGCTCAGATTCTTGCCAAAGCATTTCAAGTGGATCAGAAAATAATCAACTATCTCCAGAAGTAATACTAATGATACGATCATCTTACAATTATAGAAAGCTGTTGTAGTTTGGAATATTATGTATTTGAATCTTTATTGTTAATTTTTTATGGTTAGAAGGCTAGACATATACAACCTTTATCTTCAGAATAAAAGAGGTTCCTGATAAGTGATAAAATAATAATTGTTACTTTATATTCATACCGATCAATTCGTTTTGGATTCATACAGTATATATATATTGAGGTAAAAATTAATAGATAAAAGGGTTATTTTGGTTCTAAATGTATGTCTTAATGTTCATATTTTTCTTGTCTGATAGGTCTGTTTGGTGTGGTATAACCTGATATAAAGATAATTTTACCCATTGATAAGTTAAACTATTTAAGCTATGTAGATGATATTCTTTGCCCTGTATAGCAGAAGGGTTTTCTTTATTTTGATTGGAAGCATCTATACTATAACCTGTTAATTTTATTTTCTAATGGATTTCATTTTGGAATCACAATTTATGGTAGTGTTTCCCTACAAATTTTCTTGACATTTATGCATTTTCCATTTCAGTAATGTTTATTAATTTTATTGTATTGCTGATAATTTAATTTAATTTTATGGATAGTGTTTCTCAACAATTTTCCATGACATGCATTCATGTTATTTCTATTTCTGTGATGTTCATTTTTTTATTATTATTTGTTGGATTGACACTACTGAAATAAATTTTTCAATTTAATAGACAGTTTACCCAAAGTTTTTCTTCTTGATTTTTTTTCCTCATTGACTCTAATTTTGTTACTTAATTGAGAAGCAAATTTGGAACAAATTCAATTTTTTTTAATAGAAACATGAAATTGTATTTAAGACATAACAGTAGCAAAGTTCATACAGGATAGATGTGGTTTATAGAGAAACCACCGAAGGAGGAAACAAGGAAAGAAACAGAACTCCGTAAAGGAGAGAATACAAGAAGAAAAACAGAGATCCATAACAGAGGAAACAGACAAATTCAACTTGATATAATTTATTTGACTTGGATTTATATTCATGTCGGAAATTATGCAACATGTTGAACAAATAAATGATGCCTCCCTTGTATAGTGAATAAATCTGTTATGATTCAGTTCTAATAAACCTTGCAATGCAATACTTTTAGAATTGTGCAATATAAAACTTGCTCTTTAGTTAGTAGTTATTTTAATTGCAATAAAATTGTATTCGGTCAGAGACGGAGCTAGGGGGGCCGGCAGGGGACTAATAACTTTGATAATGAAAACATTTATAAGGGGTCAAATTGAGAAAGAAAGTCTAAAGAGGACTAAATTGAAAAAACATAACACGTAAGGGACCAAAACAGAGTTTTAGTCATATAGATTTGGTTTTTTATTTTGCAATATAAGATTTGGTCAAATAGAGAGTATATATATATATAATATTAATATCAACTTAAAATTTAATTTTATGTTATAGATATAAATTAAAATAAAATAATTAATCATTTTTTTCTACATTTTACTCAAGCTTTTAATTTAATTCCTACACTTTTTTTTCTAAGTAGTCTCTATCCTTTATAAATCTTTAAACCATATACTTTAATATTAAATTATAAATTAATATTATTTTCTAAAACCTATTGTAAAAATAATAATAATACAATATTAACTAATTATACTCTAATATTAATTAATTTTTTATATATAAAAATATAATATAGTATGATTATTAATTTACAATATTAACTATCCGTTTTGTTTGCTGCTAAAAATCTTTTTTCTAATATTACCAAAAAAAAATCTGCAATTTACATGGTGGATAAAAATAAATCATGGATGTTTTATTTATCCAGTCATCTTGCCACTTATTCAATTCAGAACAAAAAATTGACACACAAGTAAAAACAATTAACACATCAGCATTGAGTCAAAATTAGGGGCATAATTGAAACTAACGTTTCACATTGGGGGCACATCTGACACAAATGAAAAGTTAGGGGCATAACTGAAAATCACCACAAATGTTTGGGGCACGAAAGGGTCTTTTGCCTTCTATAATTTTTGAAGTTCATATTTTTTCCTCACATGAAACGCATAGTTTTGATAAAATTTGGGTTGAATTGGATAACTCATGGGTTTTACCCAATTCAACCCATAATTTAGGGTGCGTTTGGATGGGGAGGTTAAGTTAAAGGAGGATAAAGGAATGAGGGAGGTAATAAAGGAGAGGTAAAGAATTTGTGTTATAAAGGAGGTTTTTAATAAATGTTGTTTGGGAAAATGAGAGATAAAGGAGGAATTATGATGTGAAATTATTTTAAAGGGTATGTAATGATTGTGGTGGGTTGAAATAATTGTATTGGTATTTTAAATTTGTATAGGGGTAAAAATGGTAAAAATAAAGGAGGATAAAGGATTGATTATTTTTTTTTTGGGTTTTGGTGTTAAAAAAGTAATATGAGTAATGATTGCCTCGAAATTTGTGCTAAAGGAAGAAGTTAATAAAGGAGATTTTTAGAGTGGTAAGATAAAGGAGGATGAAGGTGTGAATGTGGGACCAAAATGTAATTTTTGAGTAGTGAATTGTAAAATTTTGGGGACTAGACTATATATTTTTCCTGTTTACCGTCTTTTAATTTTATTTTAAAATTTTGATACTACAAAAAATATTACCCATGTATATAATATAGGAGGGACCAAAATGTATATTTTCTAGGGTATGAATTATGTATTTTTCAAAATTTTCTTCTTCAGTAGTTGCAGAACCAAAAATATTAGCCATATACTGAATGATGGACCAATATGTATCTTTTTTGGGTAAATTACACGGTGGTACCCTGTGGTTTGACCCTATTTCAATTTGGTACCCTGTGGTTTGAAACCTGACACTTTGG